>CM039611.1:38963983-39241432 GCA_022457205.1 Saccharum spontaneum | reverse complement strand
GGTGGATGCTCTAGTTGAAACACTTCACTAGTGTCATTGTTACCTTTGGTAGTATTCTTACCTTTAGCGTCAAGAGACGAACAAAACTTGCCCACCGACAGGACAAGGTGCATAGTGTTTGAATGAGAAGGAAACCACATATTTAGTGTTGAAGAATGCATTTTGATGGACACTATTGCAAACATTGCGTGAGTGCGTGTATTGATCTGTAGGTGTGGAGCACGGAGACAATCGACGGACATGGAGAAGGTAAAGTTGAGACGTGTCGTGCTGATGGACAGGGAGTGGTGAAGGATAGACGTGAGGCATGGACCGAGGGAACAAGATGGCCAGAAGACTGATCGTGGTGGGCTAGTGGCCGACACTTGGGGACATCAATAAGCAAGAGCACATGAGGAGTTGGCTTTGTTGACCAAGTCAAGATGGTGGTCGACCAAGTTAAGCAGATGCGCTGGAGGACTTGGTGATCGGGTGGTCGAGGACGGCAGTGACATGTGTCGAGAGATTGGAGGAGTGGAAGATACGCTTCTCCAGGCGTGTTTGGTGGTTTGGGCCTCACAACCACTTGTTGGACGGTTTTTGGGTTAGGGCCTCAAACCCGGTTGGAGTTCCGGCAGAAACTGGGGGCAGCACGTGGCATCATCGCGATGTTCGGGTCGAGGCGAAGTAAAGTCATGAAGAGTGTGTGGCCGTCGGATGCTTCTATCTCAAACTGGACCATTATGCCCCTTGGGTTAATTGGTTCAACAAAATATCTAAGGGCATTATTGGAAATATATAATATCTCTACAAATATGGTAGAGGCTGCCCCCAACCATCTATCTCTTCAGTTTTCATTTCTAGAGTCAGTCTCTAGGTTTCCCAATCTCTAGTTTCTATTGTTGAGATCCTTAGTGCGGGATACTAATACACTGTATGAGTTTTAATCTTTTCTCTATAAAGAATTAGACCTGGATGGTTCAGAGAATAAAGAAACCATTCCTCTGATATCTGAGTCTTTGATTCGCATACGACTTGGTTTTGAGTTTTTTTCTTTCCGGTCTTCCTCTCTTTGCACTTTTGATGGATTTTGATTTCCTGCGGGTTTGAGAGTGTTGGTATCATGCATCTAATATAACCGGTTTCCCCTCGCGTACCGAGAGTTATTCGGGTGTTGATATCATGCACGCAATGGATCAACTGTTCTAGTTATGGTAAGGCAACCATTGTGCACTTGTCCTGAGGTCTCTCCAGGGCGACTCCGTTGGTTTGTCCCAACAAACACGAGACACGAGTGGTTTGGATTTCGTATAGCGCTAGAAGGAACGTCTTTGCGACTTTTGCACAAATGGCTGCGAGCCTGCAATACGTTCATGCGCTAACAACTAGCACCAACGCGGTCTCTAAAACTTGCTTTTACTATTACGGTTCGGTCGGCACAGCGAGACAAGACCCCAACCACACGCCACGAAACGCAGGCCCCGCGGACGGCGTTCGACCGGTTCAAGCCAGCGTGCGCGCCGGTTATATTAGGTGCTTAGGTGCAACCGCCACGACACGCTGTGCAATGGCCGTTAGACCGTTTGGTCACAGTAGCTAGCGGGTCACAACGGCCCTCACCCAAAACGAAACGCTCCTCTTCAGCCTGGGGGCCTCTGCTCCTCTTCTTGGTACAAGTGCCCACCTGGGCCGACCCGCACAGCCTTTCTTCTCCCATTTGCTCACCCAGATCAGATCATCGAAACAAGGCAACAAGCTAAGCAGAGCGCGCTCCCCTCTCTCTGCTTCTCTGCTCTGCGTGCATGCTGGAAAGCTTGAAGATCCAGAAAACCGCCAATGGCAAGCTAGCTAGTGGTGGTGTGCCGTGCCGTGATGAAGCGTGCGTGCATGGGTGCGTAACACGTTCAAGTAAGCGAGCTGGATCGGATTTGCAAATGGAAGACGACGAAATCAGCGAGCTATATCTGCTCAGCCGCTTCGCGCCATCCTCGTCCACTCCTCGTCAACAGCTCAGGGCTGCACAGATAGCCATGGACCAGGACCTGTCTTCGGAGCTGGACCCGGCGCTGCTCATGTCGACGTCGACGTCGTCCTCGTCGCCGCCAGGCTCGGCCTCGCCCTCCTCCTCCTCCTTCTCCCACCCGTCCCCACCCCACTACACCTTCGCCGTCAACAACCTCTCATGCCCCGCCCCTCGCCGCCGCGCCGCCGCCAACCTCCTGCCGTCGTTCCTGTCCTCCTCCTCCTCCGCTTCGCCGGCCCCCGATGCCGCCGGCGCGGCGGGCCTGCTCAAGTCCGTGTCCTTCACCGCCTCCAGCTCCAACATCCTCGCTGTCGTGGGCCCCAGCGGCGCCGGTAAGTCGACGCTGCTCCGCATCCTGTCCGGCCGCGGCACGGGCTCCGAGATCGCCAAGCCCGGCACGGTGTCGCTCAACGGCCACGCGGTCGCCTCCCGCGCGCAGCTGCGGCGGCTCTGCGGGTTCGTCACGCAGGACGACAACCTGCTCCCGCTCCTCACGGTCCGCGAGACCATCCTCTTCGCCGCCCGGTTCAGGCTCCGCGCCGCCGCGACCGCCGGTGAGCGCCGCGAGCGCGTGGAGGCGCTCATGCAGGAGCTCGGCCTGTCCGAGGTCGCCGACAGCTACGTCGGCGGCGGCGACGGCTGCGGGCTGTCGGCCGCCCGCGGGGTGTCCGGAGGCGAGCGGAAGCGGGTGTCCATCGCAGTGGACATCGTGCACGACCCGCCGGTGCTGCTGCTGGACGAGCCCACGTCGGGGCTGGACAGCCGCTCCGCCCTGGACGTGCTGCAGCTGCTGCACGACGTGTCCCGCGCGCGCCGCCAGGTGGTGGTGCTCAGCATCCACCAGCCCAGCTACCGCATGCTGCACTACATCTCCTCGCTGCTTCTGCTCTCCCGCGGCGCCGTCGCGCACTTCGGGACGCTCAAGTCGCTGGAGGACGCGCTGGCGCGGCTGGGCCACAAGATCCCCATGCAGCTCAACCCGCTGGAGCTCGCCATGGAGGTCACCGGCCAGCTGGAGGAGGACAGCTCCAGGATCGCCGTGCACGGTGGTGATCACCATGCCGACGACGAGGATGAGGTGAGCCGCCTTGTGATCAGTGGACGACGCCTCGACGTGCCCGACCAGGGCTACTGCAGCCGCTTCACGGAGGTGGCGGCGCTGACCGTGCGCTGCTGGCGCACCATGTACCGCACGCGGGAGCTGTTCGCGGCGCGCGCCGCGCAGGCCGTGGTGGGCGGCCTCGGCCTCGGCAGCGTCTACTTCCGGCTCAGCCCGGACAGCCCCGACGGCGTGGCGCTCCGGCTGGGCCTCTTCGCCTTCACCCTCAGCTTCCTGCTCTCGTCAACCGTGGAGGCGCTGCCCATCCTCCTCCACGAGCGCCGCGTGCTGATGCGGGAGGCCTCCAGGCGCGCGTACCGTCTCTCCTCGTACGTGGTGGCCAACGCGCTCGTCTTCGCGCCGTGCCTCCTCGCCGTGTCGCTGCTCTTCTCGGCGCCCCTCTACTGGCTCGCCGGGCTCCGCGCCACGCCCCTCGCCGCCTTCGCCTTCTTCGTCCTCGCCGTCTGGCTCATCGTGCTGATGGCCAGCTCCCTCGTGCTCTTCCTCAGCGCCGTGTCGCCGGACTTCGTGCTCGGGAACGCCCTCATCTGCGTGTTCCTGGGCGTCTTCTTCCTCTTCTCCGGCTACTTCATCCCCAAGGACAGCATCCCGAGGTACTGGGCGTTCATGTACTACGTGTCCATGTACAGGTACCCGCTGGACCTGCTGCTCATCAACGAGTACGGGGGCAGCGCAAGGGGCAGGTGCGTTGCGTGGATGGGGGGAAACAATGGCGCCATGTCCGGCGGCGTGTGCTTGAGGACCGGAGCCGACGTGCTCAGGGACAGGGGCATCGACGAGGGGATGAAGTGGGTCAACGTCGGGGTCATGCTGGGGTTCTTCCTGCTCTACAGGCTCATGTGCTGGGCTGTGCTCGTCAGGAGGGCCTCCAAGACCACCCTGTGACTGTGTAATCTCTTCAAGGACCAGGGTTATTAATTTGATTCAGGCGAAGAGCTCTGTGTTTCAGCATGCATTGTCTTCTGTTTGGAGATGAAGAGAGTTATTAGTTGATTAAATTATTTGGTTCATGTAATTATTGTATTAATATCTTGTATTCCTTTACTTTAAATGTTTTTGGCTATTTTTGGGGGATGGTGTTGAGTAAGTAAAGTGATGTTAACCCGTGGCGTGGTATGTGGAATCTGAATATATTTTCGGTAATCAATCACAGTTCTTTCAATGAAAAGTTGATCAACCTTGACTCATCGAGCTTTGGTGTAGTAAGGCTCGAGGATTACTCTCTCACTGTAAAGGGCATGATCAACATGAATTCAGCAATTGGACGGAGTATTTGGTCTTTGGTGCGTGGATGTGCTTGGTGAACCATCTCAACAATAAAGTCCACCAGCCAATTGTGACACGAAAATGAAATTGTTGGATTCCCCTTCACCAGAACTCGGTCCTATTAAGACTTGACAAAGTTGATGAAACACAAACTATTAATAAGATGATTTATTGGGCTGGGCTGGCCCAACAAACAAAGTAGTGTGAGTACTGCATATATTAATTTAAGAATATAACATACTAAGGTAACTTTTTTTTTGGGTTGAGTCGCAACAGATTTGCCATCATTTGAATGAGGTGAGGTGAGAGGTTTAAACTGCCATCGCCAGATAGTGGCAAAATACAAAGGCTCAAGACATTCTACAATAGTGTTGCTAACCGTGAGAGTGACCCTAAGTGAGTGCTTTAGCATAGACTGCAGTTAGAATTCGATCCACCATAAACACGGGAATGATCCCTCGTACTGAGATGGCTTTCTGTTTCTCCTTTATGTTTTTTGGATTTACTTGTTTTTAATTTACCTATGCCTTTACTTTCCTAGATTTAGGATGAGTCAATATTAGGATTGAAACTTAGGTTTCCCCTATTTTAGAGGTAGAATAGAATTATGAGATAACCTAGAGCGTATTTAGATATAATTTAATATATATTTATCTTATGTTGTTTATGGAGCCATTAGTCTAGTAGTCATGGAAGTCCTAATTATATGCCATCCCAAGACATTGCCGGTCAGATGATCCATTTTTTACCGCGAGGATCAGATGATGGGATTTTTAACTTTTTGCAAGTAGGCAAGTATCCCTCAATTTGTGGCGAGATAGTTACTCTACCTGACTTTGTCCCTTTTCTTTTGGGCCTGGATGCCTTGTATTTGCTTTTATATTTGTTTTTGTATTTGTTTTTTGTACCTTTGTTCTCTTGTACAGTCCATTCTTTCTTTTAATAGAAAAAGCAAAAAAAATAGTAGGGGATTCCCCTACTGTTTCCATCAAAAAAATCAATTATGATATGTATTGTATGTGAACTTAAGGATCAATTGATGATTTTTTTCCGATGAGGACAAATCATGGTACATCTGATGCATGCTCCCTCCATGTATCTAAAGAAAGTTGTTTTGAGGTTGTCTTAAGTCAAATATTTTGAACTTTGATTACAAATAAATTCTTTTGGGTTGAGTTTGAAAATATGAAAGTGGTGTATGTAGATTCATCTCGAAATATAGTTTTATAAAAGTATATATTAACTATATTCTATAAATATTTTTTACCAAAAAATAGTGGTCAAAGTTATTTTTTGAGACTGTGTCTATGTCCAAAACGACTTTATTAGGGACATGGAGAGAGTATTAGATTATGGTATGTAAATCTCTCTCGTGGTCTTTTGTCACTATCTCTTTGTGTCTTCTCTCTTTCCCTACAACAAATAATTGAAGGTTGAGTGAAGGGATCGTGAGTAGAGAAATAAATAACATGTACAAGACCAACACAAAAAGCCATGACAAGCACAGCTACCTACCTCGAACATCTTCTCTTCTTTGGCTACAACCAAGCACAATATGAATAGTTTATTATGTTGGACCCATCTGTCATTCTTAATTTGTCTACAACCTTTTTCTTTTTCTTTCTCTCTACTTAGGCTGACATAGCAGATAAATTTGGGATTCTTAAGGACCGTGTTCAGCTAGTCGCTAGATTCAATGCTACGCTTATCATTTTTTTTCTCATCCAACTTAGAGGTAAGGAGTAAAAGGATGAAGTTTAATTGATGAAAAATATAACAAAAAGTAATAATATATATGACATATAACAATAATCAATAGATTAATGATGACATGTATTTTCATAATAAACTAGTTGAGATATAATTGTTGATACCTTTTCTATAAAATTAGTCAAATTTAGAAAAAAAAAGAGAATCTTTAAGAAACGAGATGTACAGTTTTTTTTTTATGGATGGATGGAGTAAAGGCAAACAATGGTCGGTTCCAAGAAAATAAAAAACAAAGTTCAGGGGTGTGAAGTGAACACGGATGATATACTGCATCATGGGGATAAATATGGGGTTCTTCATGTAATATACACGTATGTGCTTGCTAAAATCATGGTCAATATAAATGTTACAGGTAGCCGAAGCACTTCGCAAAGCCAAGGCTGCCAAACGACGCAACCATTGAAATGTTGCATCTCTTCTTTGTTTACCACGAGAAAGCAAGCTTGACTTTTTAGACCGTTGGCTGTGAATCCCAGACACATCCAAGAAACCAAGAGCGGACACTACACTTGGCAGTCATTTAAAAACACTACAGCGAAGCCTGCCAAACATCACGTTCCAATGTCATCTCGATCACAACTAGGAACGTGTCGCGTCGCGTATTAGACACCGCCGCGCAAATCCAAATGGAACCTCGCCAGATCACCACCGCGGTTAAATTAATCGGCCCCAAAAAAGATTACGTTTTGTTTTCTCTCCTGTTGCATATACCTTCCTCCATTACCTTTCGCAGCCGCATCATTCTTGACGAGGTAAATCGAGTGGTTTCCTCCACAGCTTCCTCCGCCCGCCCTGCACACTTGCGAGCGACAGCGAAAGCGAAGCTGCCGCCGTGCCAAGGCGTGAGCAACTGCAAGCTGCGCTCGCCCAATAATAGCGCAGAGCAAGCGCAATCGGATTTGGTGCGTTGCTCTTCTCGCCATCGCCTTCGCCTCCGCGTCCGTCCCCACCCCCAATCCCCACCAAAACCACCCGCGCCGTCAATCGCAACCAGCAGCGCTTCCATCGCCGGCGCCGCGGGATTGGGCCGCCAGCCGCGGTTGGTGATCGGCCGATTGATCGATCGTCGATCGATCCACCGCGGCAAGGCCGGGGAGGGAGCCGTCGTCGGTGGCGGCCGCACCGACGGTTTCCTGGCGGTTGCATGTATGCGGGCGGGGAGAGCCGGCCCAATGGTGGGGGCCGGGGTGGTGGAGACGCGCTCCGGCGGAGGCAGCAGCCCGGCGCGTCCGCCTCTCCCGGCGCGGCCGCCGCGTCGTCATCGTCGTCGTCATGTGGCAGAGGAGCGGGGGAGGAGGAAGGGGAGGCGCATGGGCGAGGGCAGCAGAGGCAGGCGCGGCGCAAGAAGCAGCAGCAGGGGAGGCGCGAGGCGGTGGCCAGGGCGATCCGGGGCGGGCTGCCCTCCTGCTGGGGCGGCGGCGTCTCGGTGGTTCAGGAGGCCGCTGCCTCCGGCGGGAGGAGGTGGAACCGGCGGGAGAGGACAGCGGCGGCCGATCGAGATGCTGCCGCCGGCGCCGACGATGGTTCCGAGCCTGGCGCCAGCGCGGGCACCGCCACGGCAGCGCCGCCTCCGGCGGCGCCGGCGTGGTGCTGCGTGTGCCCGGGCGGCGACTGCTCGCTGGAGCCCAACCCGAGCGCCAACGGCAAGGAGGACGTCGGCGCGCGGTCCCTCCTCGAGCACAACGACTTCTTCTTCGCCGACTGCAACCCGCACGCCGACGTCCTCCCCGCCGGCGCCGACACCGCCGTTGCCTACGAGTCGTCGTAGCAGGCCCAACGACCGGTTCGGTTAGGTGCGCCCGGCTGCCAGCCAGCTACTCATCCGCATTCTCCCCACACACATTGCGATACACAATTTTTACTGAGATGATGATGATGAAAGAGGAAAACTTTCGCTCCGCCGCCGCCGCCGCCGCCACCGGTGGAGCTCGATCGGATTCTTGATTCCTTGCTTTCTTCTTCCATTGCTTCCCGTCCGTAATCTGTACATGTACTTGCCGTGGTTGGGAGCAAATGAACTGAGCGATGATGGGCGGGCGCCTTGTCTCGTACTAGTAGCCGTTTGCGACTTTGTTTGCAGACTCTCAATGACACTCTCTCTGCCCGTGTCCGGCAGCATTTGACCGCACGCATGCCATGGATAGGGCAGGACCAGCTCCAGCTTGCAGGTGTGGTGCCAATGGAGGGCGGGCTCACAGGTCAGAGCTTTATTACGGCCACTGCAATGAAGTGAACATTTCGTACGCTTTGAATTGCTTGTGAAGTACTAGTAGGGAAGTCACTCACCCTCTTGGGCACTTGGATGCTGCTGCGATGTGTACTCTGGAATTTGAATTGGGAGCTCAAAAGGATCCAAGGAGGCAAGGACGATTGTGAGAATGAATCTAGACGAAGTTTCAGAGAATTACTAGTGCGTACTTGCAGATTGCAATGCACGGCATGAGCAGATATGCAGAGTTACAAGAACTTGATATTCTACGATGCAACTGTTCGTTGAGAGCGATTTCCGACTCCAGATGACCAAATCAGCAACCTGTCTTCGTACTCTGAATCATGTGTATCTTCTAATGATTTCTTCAGTCCTGTATTCTGAACTACAAGAGGTGGGGAGACCCGGACCGACATTGGCCCTGTTCATCAGGCTTATAATCCGTACTCCCTCCATCCCAAATTATAAGACGTTTGACTTTTTTGATCCCAAGTTTGACCATTCGTCTTATTCAAAAAATTTGTGCAAACATAGTCAAATTTAAGTCATTCTTGAGGAACTTTTATTAATATACCAAGCCACGATAAAAAAATTGATATTTTGCACAAATTTTTGAATAAGACGAGTGGTCAAACTTGGTGTCAAAAAAGTCAAACGTCTTATAATTTGGGATGGAGGGAGTACTTTTTAATTTATTTTTTTTTTCAGTCGGAACAGTGTTTTTCTCTTAAAAAAATCAGCTAAGTGTTTTTTAACCAGCTTATCAGCACAGCAGACCATTGGCTCGCCGAACTGAGGAGTTGGCCCTAGAGGACTCCACTCGGGGTAGGCGTAAAAGTTAAGCAGCCTCCACACCATTCGCGTCAAATGTCGGTGAAATGTTTCGAGAAAAAAAATTTCGGTGAATCTTTGCTATTACATGTCGATGGTGGAAATGCAGAACATCAGAAAAAGAAGAATCAGCATATGTTCAGGAAAGATAGAAGGCAGGCAGGCAACCAAACGCACCTTGTTGCTCCACGTCCATGTCCATGCCCATGCCCACGCTAGCCAGGAAAGCCGTCCAGGCATGGGCCACGGCCAGCCCAATGCGCAAGCATCGATTTGGACACGGCGAGAGGCAATTGTTCCGCGTCACAAGGAAAGCACAGGAGATCAGGGAAACCTCGCGATCAGCCAGCGACTACGGATACAGCCAGCTGGCCTGGCCACATGGATTTCGATGGCGGCACCCATCCACGTCATCAGACCATAAGACTACCCACACTCATAGACCTCTATATTCATCCTCTATACGTCCTAGTCAGCAAGATTCTCTCCTCTATACTCAATTCTTCCGCACTCATCCATCCTTTATATCATCCTCTATCCACTCTATCTACTGTGGGACCACTTGTCACTTTATCTAAATATATCCATGTGTGATCTAGTTTTGAAGGATTTTTTGAGACGAATTTAATGGTGCAATCGAAATTTAATTTGGATTTTTGGTTTGTGAGTTATAGCATTTTTCCCTTTGTTTAGCTAGTGGGGTCCGCTACTACAGAGTATAGAGTAAGTACTGTACTACTCTAAATATAGAGTGAGAGAAAGGATAGAGTATCGTTTTAGAGTACCTAGTGCAGCAGTTTTTATTCTATATTCATACTCTAAAACTTTAGAGTATCGTTTTAGAGTACCCACTGCGGTAGTCTAACAAGCAATGCCAGTGAAGATTTGGACGCAGACCCTTCCGGTCACATGCTCCTGGAAAGTTCTTCAACCGCAAAAATGCAGAACATCAAATCTGAAATTATTACTTTAGAAGTCACAGCTTTCACGCAATACAATATTCGTGGCACCAGCTTAAACTCTGTTTTTGGCTTTCTGCTTTTTCAAATAAGTAAAAATAGAGTGCTTTTCACAACTAATCCAAATGAGATAGGCGGAGAGAGTATATTTTATAGATGTTCCAACCGAACAGCTTACCATTTTTCACAGTATATAGTTCACTGTAGCTTTTACATGGCTCACGACAGCTATTTCACATCGCATAGCTGAACAGAACATACCTTAGCAGCTAAGCTCCAAATCTGAGCACGATCTGGACATGTTTAATGGTCAAATTGACAACTGATCCTGGTATCCTATGCCGTGCCTAAGACTACCCGCACCCGTGAATGCCAAATGCGTTTGGCGTACGAAAGTCTGCTGCTGCAGCCTACTCTATCAGCCACGTTATCGTTAGGTGAACACCAAATCCTGTGGCTATAGTACGTTTTACCGGACGGCAGTGCAAAAGTAAAAGTAGTGGGTCCCACTCATTCAACTAGCTAAAAAATATTATAAATCACAAACCATAAAATCAAATTAAATTCTGATTGCACCATTAAATTCGTTACAATAAATACTTCAAAACAAGATATCACATAGATATATTTAGACAAAGTGACAAGTGGGCCCCATAGTGGATAGAGGATGATATAGAGGATGAATGGATGCGAAAAAACTGTATATTTTATGATATCTAAGATAAAATATTTTTTTTTAAAGGAGGAATATAGAGGTACATGAGTACGGATAGTCTAAATATCATGTGGAACTTTACGCGCGCCGGTGACCGCACGGCCGCACGGCCGCACCGCAAGCAAGCAAGCTCCACACTACACTTCTTGCATCACCATGCTGCCATGCTAGTGCCCGAGGTTTTCCGTGTCTCCTCCTCAAGGAGGCAGAAAATTTGCCCTCTATGGCACATGCTCCTACACATGCAACAGTCAATGCTATTTTGGGATGTGTGCTACTTTTTACGGTAGTTTCTATGAGGCTGTGTTCAGTTCCTTTAAAATTTCAAAAATTTTATAAGATTCTCCGTCACATCAAATCTGTAGACATATGTATGAAACATTAAATATAGGTAAAAAAATAAATAATTACATAGTTTGGTTGTAAATTATGAGACGAAACTTTAGAATTTAATTAGTTCATAATTGGACACTAATTATCAAATACAAACAAAAGAGTTACTGTGCTTCTAAAAATTTTACAGGGACAACTAAACACACCGAGTCTTGTATTTCTTCTCAAACCATTTTTTGCACACCGTGTATGAGTCTGGCACACCTGACAACTTTTTTGTTCGCTCGTGACACCTGGCAATGTTCTCGCGACCCACACCCATCTTCCACTTTTTGCTTTGTTGCCTTTTCTTCTCCCAAGCCACGAAGGCGAATAAACTTTCTCTTCAACCACTCGCATGAGCTATAGATATACATCAGAAGTAGTACGTGGTGTTGATCCAGGGGTTAGGACTAAACATGAGATAATTATAAAATTAATTATACAAGAGTAGACTAATTAGTGAAACAAATCTATTAAGCCTTGCTTAATCTATAATTAGCAAATTGTCGGTGCTCGGACCCGAGGGGGCCCTAAACCAACGAGTAAAATGCTGCGTGTCCCTTTCCTGGATGGTGATGCAAGGAGAACACACGGGGGTTTATCCTGGTTCGGGCAAAAAAAGGCCCTACGTCCAGCGGGGAGGGAGAGGTTTGTATTTCCTTGCACCGAGGTGCTTGTGTAGGGGTTACAAGCTTGCGAGAGAGGACGTCAAGCCCAAGTCTCAAAGGAGAAAAAGAAAGAGTACTAGGTGATTGCTTGAGATGTTGATCTTTGTCTTGTATATGGCTTGTTGTTCGTCTATTGACGTCCGCCCCCGTTGTGGAGCCCCGGCCTGCCTTTTTATAGGATGGGAGGAGGCCAAGACGACGAAGAGCCTTGAAATGATGTTTTGTCCATCCCTATTGAAGTGACTGTGGCGACGTGCCCTAGGAATGGGAGGCCATCCTTGGGGACGTGATGTCGTAGAGGACGAGGTGTTGAAATGACCCGGAGCGTCGCGCCATACCGTCCTTCCTTCCCTGTTGCGCTGTGTTGAGGGTCGAGGCCGGGTCGAGGCTGAACGGATAAGTCCGAATCCCTGGAATTGCGGTGTACGGGCCTTGTCGTATCCTCCCTCGAGGGTCACTAGTGATGCATAGTGTTAGGTACGGTGGGCACAGTGACCTGTTTCACCTCCCATCACGGGATGGGCGGTAAAATAGTGAAGACTGACACTGGTATTGTTCCCACGTCGACCCAGGTTGCGGCCATGCCGGTAGGTGGTAGTTGGTGGTTGTATTAAATGCCATGACTTTTTTGTCCGTGGTAGGTGGAGGCAGAGGGGATCGAGCGCCTCGACCTAGGCTCACGCGAGTCGGAGCGCTCCCGGGGGGCGATCGAGCCCCGTGCGGGTCGGAGCGCGGTCGAGGCCTCCCGTCGAGGGGGCCTCGTACGAGTCGGAGACGGGATGCGGTCGAGGCATTCCGTCGAGCCGGCCTCGTACGAGGCGGACCTATCGCGCGTTTTGAAGTGGGCTGTGCTTTGTCGTGGCTTAGTCGTTTTAGTTTTCATTATCGTTGAATGTGGGTACCCCTATAGTATTGGTACCGACAGTAGCCCCCGAGCCTTTAGGTGAGTGTATGTTCACTCTCCTAGAGGCTTTTTGCCGATGAACTGGAGTCATAGCGCCGTTTGCTTTTCCAGTAGGGGCGTCTGGGCGCTCTCAGGACTTCTCCGGTGGGGGCGCGCGAGCGCACCCGCCGGGTGTAGCCCCCGAGGCCTCGGTGGAGTATTGAGAAAGTCTCCTCCGAGGTCTTAGTCGTGGTTCACCAGGGAGTAGTTGATGCGGCCGAGCCCCCGAGCCTCGCGCGCACGAGGTCGATCGGAGTCCCTGCCGTCTTTCGTTGTCCGGCCCTCACGCTCTTCCTTCGGAGAGGAGGAGGAGGGGTGGGGAACGTCGTACTACCCCGTTTGGGCGAGTCCGGCGATCTCCGGTGAGCTGCTAGCGGGGGGATTCGAGTGAGAGTCCGTGCTCCGGTCGTTAGGAGTCGGCTTGTGGCCCGGAGGCACTCTTCAAAGATGCCAAGGAGTGGTCGTGCGGATGTCGGTTCCCTGCGACGGGATCCGAGGGCTCGATGCCTCCCCCGAGGGGATTCCTGCTTCGACCTCATCCTTTGGCCTCGAATACGTCTTGGGGTGCCTCGAGAGCGTGGCTCGAGCCCTGGCCATGTACGGGCGCATCCCTGGTCGTCCCTTGCTCTGTTGCTCGAGGGCAGCTGTCGAACCCAGGTCGAGGGCCAGCTTCCGTCCCCTCGAGACTTAAAATGGGCTCGGAGCCCGTTATGGGAATCTAGGAATATCCGTCCGTGGATCTCGCTCCGCCCGTTAGCCTGACGCGCCTTTTTAGGGCGAGATCGGCGTGGTAGTGGGCGACGTGGCGTTCGGTTACGGCGTGGGGCACGGCCACGTGCCTTGCTCCTGTAAGACGTGGGGGACGGTTAGGTGAGCGCATTTATTGCGGGAAACTGTTCCTACCTTTTCGCGTGGCCGTTGGACTTCCTCCTGGCCTATAAAGGTGAGACCCCAAGGGTCCGTGCTCCCCTCCGGTTCTTTGCGCTCCTGCCATCTCCTAGTCTCAGGAAACCCTAGCCTTCTTGCGCCTTCCGCCCACGCTGCTGCCGCCGCCGCCTTCCCCTCCGCTCATTCCCTTCCCGACAGCGCCAATGGCCGGAAAGAGCCAAATCCTCCCCGCCGAAGACTGGGCCTCTTCCTCGGTGACGGAGAGGAAGCTGGAGGAGCTGGTCGAAGATGGGTTGCTGCGGCTGAGGACGAACCGGTCGCGGCCGGAGTGGATAGCGCCGCTGCCGGCCCACCGGGAGCCGGCGCCCCCGGAAGGATACGTGGTGAGCTTCGTATGCTTCCACGAGCGGGGTTTCGGCATCCCTTCGTCGGTCTTCATGCGAGCGCTTCTCCACTACTACCGGGTGGAGCTCCACCACCTTGCCCCCAACGCCGTCGCGCAGGCCGCCATCTTTGCGGCGGTCTGCGAGGGGTACCTCGGGGTGGAGTCGCAGTGGAACCTGTGACTTCACCTCTTCAAGGGCGAGCTCTTCGTGCGGAGAGCGGGGGAGAAGGGAGTTCTCTACGCGGCGCGGGTAGGGAGCTGCGTCCTGCAGTTGAGGTCGAGCCGGGCGGACCAGTACATCCCGGCTCGTCTCATCTCTTCGAACAGCGGGTGGCACGAGGGCTGGTTCTACCTCCGCAACGACGACAACCAGTTGCCGAAGTACACCGGCCGCGTGCTGACCGCCCGGGAGGACCGCTGGGTATACGGAGTGCCGGACGCCGAGAAGCCGCGTCTGGACCCGTTGCTGGCGGTGCTGCAGCAGCTTCGCGCTCGAGGCTTGACGGCGGCGGCGGTAGCGACGGCGTTCCATCGCCGCCGGGTGATGCCGCTGTGCCGGCGTCGCCTGCGCCTCGACCAGATGACTCCGGAGGCGTCTCTAGAGGGGAGCCGGATGTCTCATGAGGCCCTCACCCTCGAGGAGGGACTCCGTCAAGCCCGCCGGATGGTGGGGACCTTCAAGGCGGAGGAAGCCGACCGACTCCCTATGAGGCCCACTGAGGGGTTCGAGCCCGTGGTAAGTTCCTTGGGTTGGCACGCTTGTTTTTGGTTTCGTTCGTTCCTCGGACCCCCTTAACCCGGTCGACGCCTGTGTGCAGGACTTGTCGGCGTTGCGGGAGACGCGACCGCCGGTTCCGGAGGACCAGCCTGCCCGGGACGCTCGACGGCAGCATGCCTCGAAGCAGAAGGAGGTCAAGGAGTCGACCAAGAAGCGGGCGGCCCGCAAGGCCAAGGAGGCGGATGCGCGGAAGAAACTCCGGCGCCAGCAGGCCCTCGACGGGCTTCCTTTGGAGCCGTCGCCCTCCGAGACCATGTCGGGGGGGGACGACGACAGCAGCGGCGAGGATGACGATGCCTTGTCGCGGTACGAGGCCGCGACCGGGCTGGGGAGCCTCCCCGACATCCGCCCCCTGCTGGAGCCCATCGCAGGGTCATCCTCCTCGATCATCGTGGTCGAGGAGGTTGAGGAGGACGACGAGGAAGAGGAGAAGAAGAAGAAGAAGAAGGAAGAGGAGAAGGAGGCGGGCCCCTCGACGGGAGGGGCTGCCTTGCCCCGGACCCAGCAAGCGGGGTCGACGGGGGCGCCTGCCCCAGCCCAGGCCCCGCAAGCTCGGATGGGGACGGGGGCGGTGGCGCCGACATCGTCGTCGGCGGCGCCACCGTCTGGCGTGAGGACCCGAGGCCAGCTGGCCTCGGAAGCGCAGAAGACGCGCAGTGGCGCGCCGGCGAGAGCCCCACGGAGCGCCCGGTCCGCAGGTGGGGCTGTCGCGAGGCCACCGCCTGCCGCCTCGAGCGGCTCGGACCGTGCGGGGTCGAGGCCCCTGGTGCCGATCTCCGGGTGAGTTTTCGAGCTAAGGGGACTTGTCTTTTTTTTTTAATTCGTCGACCGACCTCATTTTTTATTTTACAGGCTGAAGCGGAAGGCGGAGCACATGGGGCCCACCCCCGTGAAGTCCCTTCGAGCCAGCGCCGCCGTCCTCAACCGGTCGACGGAGCAGGACGCGGCCTGGGTCCACGAGGTCGAGGCCGCGAAGGAGCGCCGTCGGCAGCAGGAGGCTGCAGGTGCTTCGACGGTCGCCGGCCCCGACCCTGCCGCGGCGGGGTCAGACCCGGCGAGGGTGGTGGCGCCCGACCCGGTCGAGGCGGAGCCCAGGGCGCTGCCCTCGGCTGAGGCCACTGTGGAAGCGGCCGTGGAGGGGGCGGCTGCCGATGCGACCGTGGAGGGGGCTGCACCGGCAGCGGAATAGGAGGTGGCATCGGCGAGGGGGCCGCAGCCACAGCAAGACCCGCCGGCGCGGCCGGTGGGCACGGCGGAGGGCGAGGTCGCCGAGCCCTCTATCGGAGCCCCGGAAGAAGTGGCGCCGGAGGTTGAGGTGCCGGTTGCGGGGGCGCCGGTGGTCGGAGCGCCGGTTCCCGAGCCGCCAACGGGTGAGGTACCGGCCCCAGAGGCGTCGACGACGGAGGCGCCAGCTCCGGAGGTACTGGTTGCCGAGGGGCCGGTCACCGCCGAGGGGCGGGTGCCCGTGGTCATTGCCCTCGACGACGCCCCCTAGACAGGGGAAAACAAATAATGGGGGCCAAGGGGGGCGAGACCACGAGCCGGGCCGATGCCTCGACCTCCGCCGGGGCTGCGGGAGCTGCGGGCGAGGGCAACGAGGCCGGCCCTTCGACCGGGCCGGGAGGCGCCCCGGCCGCGTCGTCATCGTCGTGGCCTGACTTCGCCGCGCTGGCGATAGCGCGGGCTGAGGAGGAGATCCCGAGGTGGGGGGGACCGCCCCTTCAGTTTAGGGACGCCGCGAACCTCGACGCCGAGCCTATCCTCACTCTGAATGACAGAGATGAGGTGCATCGCTGGCAGTACCTCGAGGGCGTCTGCCAGCATCTCGATCGGCTGCTCCGCGTGGCGTCCGACGCCGTCTCGCGGGGCATGCGGGATGCCACCGAGGTACGATTAATCTGTCAGCTTATTTCATGGCTCTCAGTGTCTTTTTTCTTTGGTTTCATTATCTTTTTTGGTTTTCTTTGAGTTAGGAGCTGAAGGAGACCTCCCGCCGCAAGTCACTCTTCATCCGAGGTGAGAGTGGCGTGTGGGCGTCGCTATCCCGGCAACAGGCCCTGGTCGAGGAGACCCAGAAGAGGCTCGCCGATCGGACCGCTGAGATGGCTGAGCTGCGCACCGCCTTCTCGACGGTGAAGGAGGAAGCGATCCAGGCTTGGGCGGCCGAAGCCTCAATGCGTACCGAGGTGGACAAGGCCCGGGAAGAGGCTGCCCAGGCCCGCAGGGACCTCGAGCCCCTGGCGGCGCGGGTCAAGGAGCTCGAGGAGGACGTCTCCTAGGTTGGCCGTCAACGTGACCTCCTCAACGTCCAAATCGGGCAGGTGACGGCCCGGTTTAGCGCGCTGAAGGACGAGATCTCGGGGCTGAACGGGGCCATCCAAGAGAGGGACGCGGCGCTCCAAACCGCGCGCTAGGAGATCGAGGCACTGAAGGCGACCGTCCGTGAGAAAGATAGTGCCCTCCTGGGGCTCGAGCAGACGTGCGGGGGGCTCCGTGACGAGGTTGTGGGTTTAAAGACCCACGTCGGGGGTAAGTAACTTGTTATGGCCATATAGTTGAGGCATCGCGTTGGGTGCTAATTTGCCTTGTCGTGTTTCAGAGCTGGAAAGTGAGAACCGGGAGGCCCACTCGACCGCCAACTCCCTGCAGAGCCTCCTCGAAGCCGAGACCCGGAGGACCCAGCTGCTCGAGGGCGCGATTACCACGGTGTGCGACGGTCTGGGGGTCGAGCCCGACGTCGACACCGGGGAAGACGCTCCAGGGAACTCCTTCATCCGTCGGATGGCGGCGCTAGGTCACCTTGCCCGGGAGAAGATACGGGACAGCCTCCACCACGGCGTGAAGAGGGCGCTGGCCGTCGTCCGCTCGGGTTTTGTATTCGACATGGAGCTCGTTGCCGACGGCTTCATCACAGACCCGGAGCGGACGGACGAGGAGAATGAAGACGCCTGCTTGGAGCTGATTGAAGCCGCGGAGGGGCGTGGGAGCCGTCTGGCCTCGCTCTTTGAACCCGAGGTGGTCCCGCCTGCTGACGACGAAGGCCTGTGAGCCAAATCTGGGCACGGAGGCCCATGTAATAAATTAGTTATTTTGATTTTCGGTCATGATGGCCTCAGGGGCCTTAAGAACTCGAGACATAAACCAGTTCGTGGTTAATTTAGTTTTATTCGAGCTTTTCTTCCCTCTATCGCTTGGATTGTGTTCTTGTGCGATTTACTTAGCACGCAGTCGCGTCCTTTAGCGCAGAGGAGTTAGTGGAGGTACCGTAGCCTGGGGGGCGTAGGTGATCTCACGGCTCGACTGCCCTTGAGCTTTAGGGTGCTTTTGCGGCCTCGCGGGTCGTGCAAGATCCTAATCTAAGCGACAGGGGGTAAACTCTTTTTTAAAGTTATGAACTGTTATTAGATCTATTTAGCGTGCGGCCGCGCCCCTAGACGGCGTGAGTACCGTAGCCTCGGAGGCGTAGGTGATCCCGTGGCTCGATAGCCCCGAGCTTCAGGGCGCTCTTGCGGTGCTTGCTGATCTAAGCAGTAGTTCTTAAAATTTAAAAAGAAGTGCAAATTTTTTTCGGGACTGGGGGTTCCCCCTTTGTAGCCCCCGAGGGAGGGTCGATTATGGTAGTGCAGAGTCGATCCTTCCTTATCGTAGAAACGAAAGTTTTAACATTGCTGTATTCTTTATTGATGAAAAAGAAATTACAGAGCCTCGAGGCTTTCTAAGGAAAAAAGCGACGTAGCTGTTCAATGTTCCAAGCGTTGGTGAAGATTTCGCCCTTCTCGTTGGATAGCTTGTAGGTGCCCGGCTTTAGTACTTCTGCGATAATGTACGGTCCTTCCCATGGTGGCGTGAGCTTGTGGCGCCCCTTGGTGTTCTGGTTCCGTCGTAGCACCAAATCGCCGACGTTGAGGTCGCGCTTACGGACGTGTCTGTCGTGGTAGCGTCGGAGACCCTGCTGGTACCTGGCAGAATGCAACAAAGCCACATCTCGGGCCTCCTCGAGCTGGTCGAGGGCGTCCTCTCTTGCGGCGTCATTGTTTCTTTCATTGTAGGCCTTTAACCTTGGGGATCCGTATTCTATATCAGTTGGGAGCATAGCCTCGGACCCGTAGACTAAGAAGAACGGAGTGAACCCCGTGGCTCGACTCGTCGTTGTTCTTAGGCTCCACAGAACCGAGGGTAGCTCGGCAGCCCATCTTTTGCCATGTTTGCGTAGCTTGTCAAAGATTCTGGGTTTCAGGCCCTGTAGGAGCATGCCATTGGCACGTTCTACTTGGCCGTTTGTTTTTGGATGAGCCACGGCCGACCAGAGCACGCGAATGTGATGGTGGTCGCAGAAATCCAGAAACTTTTTACCAGTGAACTGGGTGCCGTTGTCCGTGATGATGCAGTTGGGGACCCCAAAGCGATGAATGATGTTGGTGAAGAAAAGCACAGCTTGTTCGGACCTAATACTGGTGATGGGGCGAGCCTCGATCCACTTGGAGAATTTGTCGATAGCGACGAGCAAGTGGGTGAAGCCGCCAGTTGTCCTCTTTAGAGGTCCGACGAGGTCGAGGCCCCAAACGGCAAACGGCCACGTGATGGAAATGGTTTGCAGAGCATGTGCCGGGAGATGAGTCTGTCTCGCATAGTACTGACAACCTTTACAGGAGCGTACTAGCTTGACAGCGTCGGAGACCGCGGTCGGCCAATAGAAAACTTGTCGAAAGGCGTTCCCGACGAGGGTTCGAGGCGCAGCGTGGTGACCGCAAGCCCCCGAGTGCAGGTTGCTGAGCAGGTCCCTGCCTTTCTTGTTTGTGATGCAACGTTGGAGGACGCCAGTAGGGCTGCGGCGGTACAGCTCCCTACTGTCGCCAATGATCACAAAGGTTTTGGCCCGGCGAGCGATCCGTCGAGTCTCGGTCTTACTCGAGGGGAGGTCTCCTTGGATGAGGTAGTCAAGGTACGGAGCGTGCCAGTCAAGCTCGAGGTCAGATGGTGGGGTCGATCCTTCCACCTGCATGGCTTCGGCCCCGGTCGAGGGGGCTTCTGCCTCAGGTGGGGGGTCGAGTGACGTTCCGTCGACCCCTCCGTCTGGCCCAAGGTCGACGGATGGCCGCTGGAGATTGTTGGGCATTCTTAACGTCACTACCAAAAGTAGACTTAGTTTTCTAATTCTGATAACGGCGCCAAAAATGCCAAACCTATCCCTTATGCCACTTAAGCCAAGTTGTCATCCCCAGCATGACATGAGAGACGCGGTATTGAAATATGCATTTGCTCATCAAGATAAATAATAAAAGGGATCTGCAAGCGCACAGATTAATACCGATGTAGCATTTTAACCGGGAAGTATTCCAGGTATCGTTATTTATATTTTTACCACTGGGAAGGGATTTCTAAGTATCATGGTTGATAATGGAATGAGAATATGGAACTGAGTACACATCATTGCATGTATAACCGAGAGTATTTATCAATCTCTTTATACAGGTATAAATGTCACATTAAGTAAAGGTAAAGTGATAATGGTGACAAAGATAATTAATCTGATCAGCTAGCCATATATAATAATGATAAGCACCTCAACAGATATTCTAGCAAGTCATTAGCATGGAATTAGGATGAACTACAAAGATATTCCCTAAGTTATTATTAACTATAAAGTCTAGCATATCATAGTTAGTGCAATTATACTTGGCAATCATGGTGAGAAAAGACTATATCCATGCATAGTGAATATTAGCAAGGAAGATGAAGAACATAGCAATCACTCCCCTGTAATAGTGTTGCTCTGCCTGCCCTATACACGAGAGGGGGACTATATAAGAATCAACGAAGCTGTCACTATCGCGAACTACCCCACAATCCGGCATATAGGGTGCAATCGCAGATAAATACGGTATAGACACCACGTCTACACAATAGTTATCATTCACCCACTGTACACATGGATAAACGCTATACGATCCTAGGCATGTATATAATTCCAATCTAACTAAGCCAAGCATATACCTATGATAAACTAAGAACAATATAATTGCAAATATAATCAAGTAGAGCAAAGTCATAATCAATATATTGAAATAGAACAAAGTCATATTCATAATATTGAAGAACAATGATGAACAATTGAAGAACAAGAGAGGAATTACCAAGAATCCTCTTGACAGATCCAGGAACCAATCGAAGATTGACTCCTTCTAGTTCTAATCCTATGTAGCTATGCTAACTAGAGATCTAGTTGATGTGGTGGTTCTAGGGCTTGATCAGATGCTCTCCTCCTGAATTAGGGTTTGAAGTATGAGACGAGGGCCTCTCCTCCAGGGGCAGGGGCCTTGCTTATATAGCCCTTTCGGATGAATCTGGGCCGTCGGATCAAACCGACATTGAACGGACGGTTTTCCTTGATCCTCTAGGTCGGTGGAGCATAATCCTCGAGGCGGAGCCTGATTGGCTCCGGGGCCAGGGCGGGCGCCCTAAGGACCAGGGCGGGCGCCCTGTGTCCGGCTCCGTTACGCCTCCCGTTCGTTCTCATGGCTTCTGGACTCTTCTAGATGTAAGATAATTACGTGTTCGGTTAATATCCCGTCATTAATCCGACATGTGGGCCTTTCTTCCGTATTTCCTGATAACCCCCTACAGAAATAGATAAACAGCAAAACTCGTGGAATTCTGTCAGATAAAACCCTAAGTCTAGGTGTTGGTTTCATTTGGATCCTTTTCTCTATTTATTTGATAGTTATAATTGATACTTAAGGACCGTCAACAAACTCCCCTAAGCTTACCTCTTGCTCGTCCCTGAGCAAGGAGAGACTCAGTAGTTGCTGAAATACCTTTGAATTTTGACGGTACACATGCTTTCAAATAGAGTCTCATCTTTGAGTTAAAGTAAACTGTCAAGACTTAAAACTTACTCATTATACCTTTCACCATGGGGCTTGCAACCGTCACCTTTGTCTTGAGCGGTTAAAAGATAGAACAGTCTAGTCAAGCGCCATGTCTCTTATTCTTGATTAGCTATAGCTCTTGGAGTTTTTTGCAGATTTTCAAATAAAACTCAGAGATTCCATGTCTCTCTTTTGTGGTATTTCTGGATCCTCACCAAGGCAGTAATGATGTCTGCCTTCTCTCAAAACAAAGTATGTAGTATTTGTGGTATAAGGCAGAGTGACATTGCCTTCTCTCTCATCCTATTCTAATAAAGCTTTTGATATCTGGAGCTCATCGGTGGGAGATAAAGTATACATACTTACAAGACATTTATTGCATAGTCAAACCATGGATCCAGAGAAACAAGCCAATAAGTCAAATCAAGATGTGCATGTGTGGCGAATAAATGGTGTATGGTGGTAGTGATGATAACAATGATGAAAGTCTAATTCTACTTTTGCTCTTTTTGAGGGGATACGTACCTTTCTTGCTTTTAAAGCTCTTGAGGAGAATGAGGTGCTCTATATTTTCTTTTTTTTCATCGAGGTTCCGAGCACTTGCTCCTTTTTATTTCCTCGTATCTTTTTCTTTTCGAGGTTCCGGGCACTTGCCCCTTTTTATTTCCTCGTATAGAGCACTCATCTCCTTAGAACAATATAGCAAGTGGTAGTAACCAAAATAGCTTGAGCATTTATTTCACAGGGGATAACAAGAATGGGAAAATATTTTTGGCTATTCTCTCCCGGATTAGGAGTAGAATAATTTTATGTGGATCTGGAGATGAGAATGAGTGGATATATGTGGATGCGTACTTCCGGAGTAGAAGCAGCATGTATGAGTGATCGTGCAAGTGAATCTTGATTTTAACTGCATGACAAGCTCCTAATGGTCTACACAGCTTGACTACACTCAATGCTCATAAGCAGTAAAAAGTAAATGTATGGCTTAAAGTCTAGCAAGCATGTATGTATGGTTGTGGTAGGAACTTAAACTCTCATCATACAGGAACTCATCATGTAGCATTTTAAGATTTTCAAAGATAAAATTCTCCAGAATTCTAGCATCTCTAGGAATAGATAAACAGCAGCTCAACCTTCCCATATCATATCCGTTAACAACTTAGACTTTAGATCAAGTTCTCTTCCCACAAGTTCAGGTTTAGAGCAAGCTTTAAATGATAACAGTTATGTCTAAACTTAGAGAGAGGACTTCAAATTTGAAAGTTAGGCAAAGCAACTATTCATCATATCCATGCTAGAGTTTTATTATTATCTAGATTCAGTTTAGCATAGCCACTTTATTTATTTATTTATTAAAACACACTAAGCAAAAGATATAGGTATATATATATAAGCACAAAATCTTTATTTGGTTTTTTTCATAGTTATGTATATTTTTATTTTTATAGGGTAGAAGTATATATAAATATAAAGATAAAGATAGAAATACTTAGCAAGATAATGGGGGTGCTCTCCCCCAAGCTGGATCTTGACATAATCTCTTCTGATGTAGCTAGCAGATGGCGGAGGTGTATTTGAAAGTCGGCAGCACCCTGACAGCGATTAGAATGTCCTCTGTCTGCTAGTCTCCTTGAATTCTGTGAAGCTCAAATAGACAACAAAGCTTTGTGGAACTGATTAAGTGTTAGCATAAATATCTAGCCTTTATCATGCTGAGCCTCCTTGATTTTTTTATGTTGTTTTTTTTTATAAAGCAGAAGAAAATATTTATGTATTTATTATATATATATATATATTTTATGCCACCACAGTGAATGTACTTATGGGTTTTATGCCACTCGCATACTCACATGGGGCTTTAGGGTTTTTAACATTTTTATTTTCTTTTTAAGATAGTATGAATATGATTAACTAAGCAAACTATTTAAGATAAAGTAAATAATTAAAAAGGAAAGGATAACTACCAAGTTACCTCTTGGTAAGGCGTTCGGTGTTTTTAAGTCCTCTGAACGGGACTCTTATTCGTTCAGTCGTCCTGGGACTTAGTGGATGGCGTAGTCGGTGGTTCCGGCGGCGCCTCCTCTTCATGTGCAACTGTCTTTTCTTTCCATACTTGTCTCGGTGCTTCGGTCTCCTTAGGACAGTGTTGGTTGAGTGGTATGTCTTCAGATCTTACCACTTCTCCTTCATAATCTGCCCATCCGTCCTTGATGACCTGTTGCTTCTGATTGTGGTTACGCCGCCTTCTTCTTGTCCTGACCTGCTTGGATTCTTCAAATACATAGTTAGGGTCAGTAAAGTAAAGACGTACCTTCTCAGAGGGGAAGTGCATGTGGACTTCTCCAGTTTCAATGTAAATGATTGCTTTGACAGTACTTAGGAATGGTCTTCCAAGGATGATGGGTGGATCGTATTCATCTTCTCCCATGTCAATAACCTGAAAGTCTGTATGGACAAAGTGATCGTCTATCTTGACAGGGACGTCAGTTACTGTACCTTCGACCTGTCGGAATGTCTGATCTGCCATCTGGAGCTGAATATATGTTGGGTTTAAGGGCATGGTTCCGAACAGAAGTTCATAGGTGACCTTGGCCATTATGTTGACGCCCGACCCAGTGTCGCAAAGTGTCTTGTAGAAGTGGAACCCATTAATGGAGCAATAAATGCTTGGCATACCTGGGTCGTCCTTCTTAGGCAAGAACGGTGACTTGAGTTGGCGATCTTGACCTTTGTGCACGGCAGTGACCATCTTAGCTGTCTCGGTCCATACTTGCTTCTTGCTCTTGTTCCTCCTGTTGGTCCTCTTCCTTGGTTCATATTGGGGTTGCTCTGGGATTTGTGCGGTCTTGTTCTTGAAGGAAAACGTTTCCTTCCTCCCCTTGATGTAGAAACTGATCTTGGCAGCACTAGCATAGATGACAGCTCCCGCGGTGTTCAGGAATGGTCTCCCTAGGATGACGGGAGCCCTCTCATCAGAACCGGTCTCTATCACTACGAAGTCTGCTGGAGCGTACGAGGAACCAACTCGGACACAGATGTTCTTCAATATTCCTCTCGGGAAACTCAGTGTCCTATCTGCAAGCTGCAAACACATGGTTGTTTCTAATAATGGTTGTGAAAAGAGTTTTTCATAGAGTACCCTGGGCATGATGTTGACGCTGGAGCCAAAGTCATAGAGTGCTTCTGGGAAGTCTCGCATGCCGATGGAGATCGGGATGACGGGGCGTCCTGGATCGCCTCTCTTGACCGGCAGACGGTCAGTACTTACTTCCACGATAGGGTTACTCCAGTAATCTCCTGCATCAAACATGTCTACAAGATTTGCAGATTCTAGTCCTTCCGGTTGTGATGGTATACCGGGGTTAGTAGCAGGAACAGCAGCAGCTATTTGATTCAACTGAGATTCAATCATTTTATTAAAGCTAATCTGGTTCTTGATGGCAGTAGAGAAATTATCCATTCTATTATTTATATTTTCTAGTATTTTATCATTAGATGCCAATTTCTTAGACAGGTTATCCATTAGCTTTCCTTGGTTGGATACTAACTCTCTCAAAGGTGGATAATTATTATTATTATTGAAAGAATTGTTACCTTGGTAATTACCTGAGTAGTTAGGCCTCTGTTGATTCCAACCTTGATTCTGCTGAGGACGGTTGTAGTAGTTGTTGTTGTTATTGTTGATGTAGTTCACGTCCTCCAGCAACTCAGGACAGTGATTGCCCGAGTGTCCAGTACCTCCACACTCCTCACAAGTCATGTGGGAGTCGTAGACGTGCATGACTTCTTTCTTTTCTCCAGCTCGATCATCGAGCTTCTTCATGAGTAGGTCTAGCTTGGCAGACAGCATGTCTACCTCCTTGAGCTGGTGCATACCTCCACCTCTCTTGCGTGTCTGAGTTCTTTCTTCATTCCAACCTTGGTTGGATGCCATCTTCTCCACAAGAGCTGTGGCTTGAGGTATGGTGAGTGATAGGAATGCTCCTCCAGCTGCAGCATCCATGGTTTCACGAGCACTGTTAATGAGCCCATGATAAAATGTCTGCATCAACAGCCAGCTTTCCATTCCATGATGGGGACATTCTAGGATGTAGTCTTGGAAGCGCTCCCATGCTTCTGGAACGGATTCATCATGTTGTTGCTGAAAACTTGTAATCTTCCCACGGAGAGCATTGGTCTTACCCATGGGAAAGAACTTAGCCAGAAAGTTCGTGGAGCAGAGTGCCCACGTAGTGTTCTTCTCCTTTGTAGCGTAGAACCACTGCTTCGCTCTCCCCAACAGTGAGAATGGGAAAAGGCGAAGTAGTATGGCGTCTCTGGGGACTTCAGCCATGGTGAAAGTGCTGCAGATCTCCAGAAAGTGTTGAAGATGAGCACTAGCGTCTTCATGTGGCTTCCCACAGAACTGGTTAGCTTGCACCATGTTGATGAGCCCAGGCTTGAGCTCGAAGTTGCGGTCGATCTCCCCAGCAGGTCCAGTGCGGATGTTGTCCGTAGTGGGAGCTGAGAACTCGCGGATCGACTTGTTCGCCATGACTTCGAATTCAGTTGACAAATTCCGGATGAAACTTCGGCGGTCTTCGGATTTGGATGAAGCTTTGTGCTGAAGTGTTGACGATGTCTTCTTGAGCTTGGCTCTTGTTCTTCTGAATAAGGCTTCGGGATTGTCAATAAAGTTGTCTGGAAGATGTCTTCTATTCATGCATCACCCTGCAATAAATAATCAAAATGGAAAATACAGGGGTAAAATTGTATAAGAGAATTGATAAGCTCGATCAGATTAGTGATGCAAATGATGACTCAAAGTTCTGTATTCATTCCTACTTAGTAATCAACCTTCCCCGGCAACGGCGCCAAAAATGCTTGTTGGGCATTCTTAACGTCACTACCAAAAGTAGACTTAGTTTTCTAATTCTGATAACGGCGCCAAAAATGCCAAACCTATCCCTCATGCCACTTAAGCCAAATTGTCATCCCCAGCATGACATGAGAGACGCGGTATTGAAATATGCATTTGCTCATCAAGATAAATAATAAAAGGGATCTGCAAGCGCACAGATTAATACCGATGTAGCATTTTAACCGGGAAGTATTCCAGGTATCGTTATTTATATTTTTACCACTGGGAAGGGATTTCTAAGTATCATGGTTGATAATGGAATGAGAATATGGAACTGAGTACACATCATTGCATGTATAACCGAGAGTATTTATCAATCTCTTTATACAGGTATAAATGTCACATTAAGTAAAGGTAAAGTGATAATGGTGACAAAGATAATTAATCTGATCAGCTAGCCACATATAATAATGATAAGCACCTCAACAGATATTCTAGCAAGTCATTAGCATGGAATTAGGATGAACTACAAAGATATTCCCTAAGTTATTATTAACTATAAAGTCTAGCATATCATAGTTAGTGCAATTATACTTGGCAATCATGGTGAGAAAAGACTATATCCATGCATAGTGAATATTAGCAAGGAAGATGAAGAACATAGCAATCACTCCCCTGTAATAGTGTTGCTCTGCCTGCCCTATACACGAGAGGGGGACTATATAAGAATCAACGAAGCTGTCACTATCGCGAACTACCCCACAATCCGGCATATAGGGTGCAATCGCAGATAAATACGGTATAGACACCACGTCTACACAATAGTTATCATTCACCCACTGTACACATGGATAAACGCTATACGATCCTAGGCATGTATATAATTCCAATCTAACTAAGCCAAGCATATAACTATGCTAAACTAAGAACAATATAATTGCAAATATAATCAAGTAGAGCAAAGTCATAATCAATATATTGAAATAGAACAAAGTCATATTCATAATATTGAAGAACAATGATGAACAATTGAAGAACAAGAGAGGAATTACCAAGAATCCTCTTGACAGATCCAGGAACCAATCGAAGATTGACTCCTTCTAGTTCTAATCCTATGTAGCTATGCTAACTAGAGATCTAGTTGATATGGTGGCTCTAGGGCTTGATCAGAGGCTCTCCTCCTGAATTAGGGTTTGAAGTATGAGACGAGGGCCTCTCCTCCAGGGGCAGGGGCCTTGCTTATATAGCCCTTTCGGATGAATCTGGGCCATCGGATCAAACCGACATTGAACGGACGGTTTTCTTTGATCCTCTAGGTCGGTGGAGCATAATCCTCGAGGCGGAGCCTGATTGGCTCCGGGGCCAGGGCGGGCGCCCTAAGGACCAGGGCGGGCGCCCTGTGTCCGGCTCCGTTACGCCTCCCGTTCGTTCTCGTGGCTTCTGGACTCTTCTAGATGTAAGATAATTACGTGTTCGGTTAATATCCCGTCATTAATCCGACATGTGGGCCTTTCTTCCGTATTTCCTGATAACCCCCTGCAGAAATAGATAAACAGCAAAACTCGTGGAATTCTGTCAGATAAAACCCTAAGTCTAGGAGTTGGTTTCATTTGGATCCTTTTCTCTATTTATTTGATAGTTATAATTGATACTTAAGGATCGTCAACAGAGATCTTTTACGAAAACATCTGGTGGAACCATAGTTCGACTGGCCGCGATTTTTGCGAGTTCATCGGCGGCCTCATTATACTTGCGTGCGATGTGGTTGAGCTCGAGGCCGTGAAACTTGTCCTCGAGGCGCCGTACCTCTCGGCAGTAGGCTTCCATCTTGGGGTCACGGCAGCTCGAGCTCTTCATGACCTGATCGATCACCAGCTGGGAGTCGCCTCGAACATCAAGGTGTCGGACCCCGAGCTCGATGGCAATTCTTAGCCCCGTGACGAGTGCCTCGTATTCGGCGACGTTGTTGGACGCAGGGAAATGGAGCCGGATGACGTAGCGCATGTGAGCCCCGAGGGGTGAGATGAAGAGCAAACCCGCGCCTGCTCCTGTTTTCATCAACAACCCATCGAAGTACATGGTCCAGAGCTCGGCCTGGAGCTGTGCGGGAGGGAGCTGGGTGTCGGTCCATTCAGCCAGGAAATCTGCCAATACCTGTGACTTTATAGCTTTGCGCGGCGCATAAGATAAGGTCTCGCCCATGAGCTCGACCGCCCACTTGGCAATCCTACCCGAGGCTTCCCGGTTCTGGGCTATCTCTCCCAGGGGGAAAGAAGAAACCACAGTAACCGGGTGGCCCTCGAAGTAGTGTCGGAGCTTGCG
Organism: Saccharum spontaneum; assembly: GCA_022457205.1. Lineage (NCBI taxonomy): Eukaryota > Viridiplantae > Streptophyta > Magnoliopsida > Poales > Poaceae > Saccharum > Saccharum spontaneum. The sequence goes on along the minus strand of CM039611.1, from coordinate 39,212,489 downwards.
CCGTGTCAAGATGACAGCATATAGCAGTTTCTGGATTTGAGGGTACCGGGCCTTGGTTTCCGAGAGCACTTCGCTAATGAAATAGACCGGCCTCTGGACGAGCAAGGTGTGAGCCTCCTCGGCCCGTTCGATGACCAGGACCGTACTTACTACTTGTGATGTTGCAGCGGCATAAAGTAGGAGCGGTTCTCCTGAGGTCGGAGGGATGAGAATTGGCGAGTTAGAGAGCGTGACCTTGAGTTTTGCGAGGGCTTCCTCGGCCTCGAGGGTCCAGGAAAAATGCTCCGATTTCTTCAAGAGGCGGTACAGAGGGAGCGCTTTTTCGCCGAGGCGCGAAATGAAACGGCTGAGTGCCGCCAAGCAACCTGTGACCCTCTGCACGCCTTTCAGATCTCGGATGGGGCCCATCTTGGTTATCGCAGAGATTTTTTCTGGATTGGCCTCGATGCCCCGTTTAGACACGATGAACCCCAAAAGCATACCTCGGGGGACGCCAAAAACGTATTTTTCTGGATTGAGCTTGATATTCTTTGCTCGAAGGCATTTGAAGGCAACGTCGAGGTCGTTTACTAGATTATTGGCTCGTTTGGTCTTGACTACGATGTCATCGACGTATGCCTCGACGGTTGGCCCGATATGTTCCCCGAAAACGTGCTGCATGCATCGCTGGTACGTTGCCCCTGCGTTCCGGAGACCGAAGGGCATCGTAACGTAGCAATACATGCCGAACGGGGTGATGAATGAAGTCGCAAGCTGGTCGGACTCCTTCATTTTTATCTGATGGTAACCGGAGTAAGCGTCTAAGAACGAAAGAGTTTCACATCCCGCAGTTGAATCAACGATTTGATCAATGCGCGGCAAAGGAAAGGGAACCTTTGGACATGCTTTATTTAAACTAGTATAGTCTACACACATCCTCCATTTCCCACTCTTTTTCTTAACTAATACAGGATTAGCTAGCCACTCGGGATGGTGAACTTCCTTGATGAACCCGGCCTCCAGTAGCTTGTGGATCTCTTCGCCGATGACCCTGCGCTTCTCCTCGTCGAAGCGGCGCAGGCGTTGCTTCACCGGTTTGGACCCGGCCCGGATCTCCAAGGCGTGCTCGGCGACTTCCCTGGGTATGCCCGGCATATCCGAGGGGCTCCACGTAAAAATGTCGACATTCGCGCGGAGAAAGTCGATGAGCACGGCTTCCTATTTCGGGTCGAGGGTGGCGCTGACGTTCAGCGCCTTCCCATTGGGATCAACGGGGTCGAGGGCACGAGTTTGACGTCCTCCGCGGGCTCGAAGCTGCCGGCGTGGCGTTTTGGGTCGGGAATCTCGTTGGCGAGACCGTCGAGGTCTGCGGCCAAAGTCGCCGATTCCAAAACCGCCTCGCCGTGTTCGACGCACTCGACGTCGCATTCGTAGGCATGTTCATACGAGGGCCCCACAGTGATGACGCCATTTGGGCCGGGCATCTTGAGCTTGAGGTAGGTGTAGTTCGGCACAGCCATGAACTTGGCGTAGCACGGGCGCCCGAGGATGGCGTGGTATGTCCCATGGAATCCGACCACTTCGAAGGTGAGGGTCTCCTTCCTAAAGTTGGCCGGTGTGCCAAAACAAACGGGCAGATCGACCCGTCCGAGGGGTTCCGCCCGCTTCCCTGGCACAACTCCGTGAAAGCCCCCGACGCTAGACTGTAGGCGCGCTCTCTCGACCCCCAGGAGGTCGAGGGTCTGGGAGTAGATGATGTTGAGGCTGCTCCCGCCGTCCATAAGCACTTTGGAGAGGCGTGTGTTGGCGATGACGGGATCAACGACAAGAGGGTAGACCCACGGATTGGGGATGTAGTCCGGATGATCATCACGGTCGAAAGTGATGGCCACCGCAGACCAGTCAAGGAAACGAGGGACCACCGTTTGTACGGAGAAAACCTCTCGCCGCTCTCGCTTGCGCTGGCGCGCTGAGAGGCGGGTCGAGGGTCCTCCGTAGATCATGAAGCAGTCGTGGATCTCGGGGAACCCCTCATCCTTGTCATCACCCTTTGGGTCTTCCTTCTTGTCGGTGTTCTTGCTGCCTGCGCCCTCGAAGTACCTGCGGAGCATATGACAATCTTCGAGGTTATGGTTAATGGGTCCCTTGTGGTAAGGGCATGGTTCTTTAAGCATTTTGTCGAAGATGCCCCTGCCGGGGGGGCCTCGAGGCTTCTTGCGTTCGGTAGCGGCGACAAGCTCGTCGGCCGGGGCCTCGAGCTTGCCCTGCTGGCCTTTCTTCTTCTTGCGGTTGTTCCTCTTGGAGCCACGGGTGGAGCTCGTGGGATCGTCGGTCTTCTGCTTCCCCGTGTCCTGCTCGCCGCCGAAGATGGCACCAACTGCCTCCTCGCCGGTGGCGAAGTTGGTGACGATGTCCATCAATCCGTTGGCAATGAGGGGGGTGTGACGGCCTAACTCTCGGACCAACTCCTTGCAAGTGGTGCCCGAGAGGAAAGCCATGATCATGTCAGAGTCGGTGACGTTGGGGAGCTCGGTGCGTTGCCTGGAGAAACGCCGGATGTAATCCCGGAGCGATTCACCTGGCTTCTGCTTGCAACTCTGGAGGTCCCACGAGTTGCCGGGGCGCATGTAAGTTCCCTTGAAGTTTCCCTCGAACACCCTTACGAGATCACCCCAGTCGTGGATCTGCTGGGGTGGAAGATCCTCGAGCCAGGCCCGAGCGGTGTCAGAGAGGAACAAGGGGAGCTGTCGGATGATGACTCGGTCGTCGGTGGCCCCGCCCAGCTGACATGCTAAGCGGAAATCGGCGAGCCAAAGTTCGGGTTTGGTCTCGCTGTTGTACTTGGCAAGAGTCGTGGGAGGGTGGCAGTATCGTTTCGCGGATTGCCTTGCTGAAGACCCGAGGGCTCGGAGGCTCGGGTGAAGGACTGCGATCCTCCGAGCTGTCGTAGCGCCCGCCCCTATGCACGTGGTAGCCTCGAGCCACACCGTCACCGTGCTTGCGCGTGCGGCGCTCGACGATGTTGCCACGGGTGTCTCGAGGCCCTTGGTCGTGAGTCATGTGCTCGGGGGCGGGAGCCATTCGAATCCGTCGAGGAGGTTCGGGATGAACAGAGGCTTCTCTCTCCTGTCGGGAGGGCTCTGCGAGCCGCTCCGAGGCGGGCTCGCGTCGCCTCGAGGCAAAGCTCTCGGCCTGCTGCAGGGCAGCGGTCTCGAGGAGTTCTCGGATCTCATCTCGAGCCCGGCGAGCATCGGGGTTTGACAGCTCGGGCATATTGCGCAGGAGCATGGCGGCGGCGACGACGTTCTGGCTGGCTCGAGCGAAGACCGGGGGTTCGGTTACCCGGTCCTCGTCGATGCGACGGTCGACGTCGCGAGCTCTTCCGCGAGCTCTCCCGCCAAGTGCGCGTTCCGCACGCTCATGCTTGAGAGTTTGTTGGAGTAGACGCAGGTTTTCTCGTTCCTCGTCGAGCCTTTCCTGCAACTCACGGATTTGGTCGAGCTGCACCCCTTGATCCGCAAGGAGTTGAGCCTCGCCCTGTTCGGCAGGGTGCCCGACGTGAGGGGGCGTGTGCCTTCCTCCGACCGGCTCTTCTTCCTGCGAATCCGACGCGCTTTCAACATCGACGTTGAAGCACTCGCGGGTCGGATCGTAGGTGTCATCAGCCGAGTCAGAGTCAGGGGCGCCAAAATAATAGTATGACGGGGGAATGCATGGCCGTTGCGGGCCGCCACTGGGGTTGCAGCGTGGGGAAGCGGTCACACGGGGTTCTGTTTCTGGCGCCTTAGTAGAGTCTAGATAGTCAGAAGCTGGCGTGGACGCGATGAGGTCCAGAGTGGAGCGTAGATGGTGCCTAGGGAGTTCCTCATAAGCACTCATGCAAGTGCTCACGGAAGAAGCGTACACCTGGGCAGCCGAAACTAGCCCAAACGGAAACGGCGAAGGCGATGTTGCTGCCCACGCCGGAAGGGATGCATGGGGCAGTGGCGTCGCACCGGGTGGAGGAGCGGCGGGGTTCTCCGTTGGCATGCTGTCCTCGGCCAGGCTCATCCTACCCAGACCTTCCATGAGAAAATCTGGGCCGGCGTCTGGCTGGGAAGTGCCTTGAACGGGGAACCCCGTTACCCTCCACGAGGTGGAGACGATGGTTGCGCCGGGCTCGCCGCCGTCGGGCGGCTCGCGCCTGCCTGGAGCGACGGTACCGGCGGATTGCTCCCCCAGGCTAGGAGAGCTCGTAATCCTCGTCAGTAGGGTGTCTTGGCGGGAGTAGGACCATATCGTAGCCATAGCCAAGCGACATGAACTCCAAACTTCCGAACCAGATCACCGTGGCCAACGGGATAGGGCGTTCGGGGTCAACCATCCAGGAAAAAGGCGGGAAAGCGACGTTGGCACGCAGCGACCCCCTACCTGGCACGCCAACTGTCGGTGCTCGGACCCGAGGGGGTCCTAAACCAACGAGTAAAATGCTGCGTGTCCCTTTCCTGGATGGTGATGCAAGGAGAACACACGGGGGTTTATCCTGGTTTGGGCAAAAGAAGGCCCTACGTCCAGCGGGGAGGGAGAGGTTTGTATTTCCTTGCACCGAGGTGCTTGTGTAGGGGTTACAAGCTTGCGAGAGAGGGCGTCAAGCCCAAGTCTCAAAGGAGAAAAAGAAAGAGTACTAGGTGATTGCTTGAGATGTTGATCTTTGTCTTGTATATGGCTTGTTGTTCGTCTATTGACGTCCGCCCCCGTTGTGGAGCCCCGGCCTGCCTTTTTATAGGACGGGAGGAGGCCAAGACGACGGGGAGCCTTGAAATGATGTTTTGTCGATCCCTGTTGAAGTGACTGTGGCGACGTGCCCTAGGAATGGGAGGCCATCCTTGGGGACGTGATGTCGTAGAGGACGAGGTGTTGAAATGACCCGGAGCGTCGCGCCATACCGTCCTTCCTTCCCTGTTGCGCTGTGTTGAGGGTCGAGGCCGGGTCGAGGCCGGGTCGAGGCTGAACGGATAAGTCCGAATCCCTGGAATTGCGGTGTACGGGCCTTGTCGTATCCTCCCTCGAGGGTCACTAGTGATGCATAGTGTTAGGTACGGTGGGCACAGTGACCTGTTTCACCTCCCATCACGGGATGGGCGGTAAAATAGTGAAGACTGACACTGGTATTGTTCCCACGTCGACCCAGGTTGCGGCCATACCGGTAGGTGGTAGTTGGTGGTTGTATTAAATGCCATGACTTTTTTGTCCGTGGTAGGTGGAGGCAGAGGGGATCGAGCGCCTCGACCCAGGCTCACGCGAGTCGGAGCGCTCCCGGGGGGCGATCGAGCCCCGTGCGGGTCGGAGCGCGGTCGAGGCCTCCCGTCGAGGGGGCCTCGTACGAGTCGGAGACGGGATGCGGTCGAGGCATTCCGTCGAGCCGGCCTCGTACGAGACGGACCTGTCGCGCGTTTTGAAGTGGGCTGTGCTTTGTCGTGGCTTAGTCGTTTTAGTTTTCATTATCGTTGAATGTGGGTACCCCTATAGTATTGGTACCGACACAAATGTTTACTGTAGCACTACACTGTCAAATCATGGACTAATTAGACTCAATCTGTTTAATTAATTTTGTAATTAGCCTATATTTAATACTCCTAATCGGTATCAAAGATTTAATGTGACAATGCTAAATTTTTGCGGAAACCAGTAGCAATTGATTGAACAATCTACAAGCCCACTGTTCGGCTGAGCTTATCGGCACGGCTTATCAGCCGTGGAACAGTGTTTTTTCTCACAGCAAATCAGCCACAGTCGGCTTATAAGCCAAAAAACAGCCTGCCGAACAGGACCAAGATTTTCACCCTTTCATCTGTGCATCTGATTATATATTAGTGTGTACTTCTGGGATTCTTTGGGCGGATTCATGGAGGGGCAAACAGTGGGGCTAATTTGGCTAATTTTTAACTGGCATACGATTCCATTCAATCTAGGTCCCCTTATCCGAATATGCAATACAAATTCCATTTAGGGTCTGTTTAGATCTCAAATTTCATCTCCAAATTTCACTATGCAAAAAGAAGATTCCCATCACATCAAAATGCCGGCACATGCATGGAGTACTAAATGTAGATAAAATTAAAAACTAATTGCACAGTTTTGTTGTACTTTGCGAGACGAACATTTTAAGCCTAATTAGTCAAAGTTTGGACAATTTTTACCAAGTACAAACAAATTGCTACAGTGTATATTTAATGCGCACTGTACAGATTTTGCTCCCTAAATTGGGGATCTAAACACGGCCTTAGTAACCAAACAAACACAATACCTAATACTCACAGTCTGTTCCAAAAGTAGGTATTAGTCGACCGAAAGGTGTGACAACTGACAAAGAGGATGGAGCCACTAGACGCGAAGATATTATCATGGCAGTCCTAATCTAGGAACCAACATGTAATTTTTACACTTGTCAAATTATACGGGCACTACACATGGAAATTATATTCTAAATGAATAGTTTTTACAAAATAATTTTTGTCCACGTGTCTTCTCTCTCCTACCAACCATATTTTTTCATATCTTGATTCCTGTGCAGACATAGTTTCTTATCGAAGGAACTATTTCATCGTCTCTCTTCTTTAATTGCAATGCCACATTATTTTTTTCTTATTTGGCACATTAATTAAGGAACATAGAAAACACCTACTCTCTTCATTTAAATTATAATATATTTTAACTATTCTGGATATATATGTTTTAGTATACATTATGTCTAAAAATAGAGAAAAATTCATCGGCGGTCCCTTGGCAGCTGGTGTCACTTAAGTCTCCGAACTTTGAACAGTGTATTTCTAGGTCCCTGAACTTAGCTTCAGGTGTCATCTAGTCCCTGAACTTGATTTTAGGTGTCACTTAGGTACCCGAACTTTGAACAATGTATTTTTGGGTCCCTAAACTTGGCTTCGGGTGTCATCTGGATCCATGAACTTGGCTTCGGCTGTCATCTAGGTCCCAATGCTGACGTGGCGCGGTCCTACATGTGGGGCCCACATGTCAGTCGGTTATATTTCTATTTCGGGGGTACTGTAGCTATAATTTCTAAAATATTCCAAAAATTGTATCTTTTTCATATGATCTCGGATAAAGATGATTTTTATATGAAAAATGTAGCTCTCGACGGGATCTATAACTTTCTAGTTTTGAGTTTTTTAATTTGAAATCATTAAAATGCTTAAAAAAATTAAACAAATTTTTAGCAGTATATTAATCGCGTGCAAGCGCTTGTCGCCTTGGAAAAATCATATCTTTTTATATGCTGTCAAATGGAGATGATTTCTATATGAAAGTTGTAGCTCTCGATGAGATCTACGATTTTCTAGTTTTGAGTTTTTTTAATTTGAGGTCGCTAAAATACTCAAAAAAATTAAACAAATTTTCAACAGTATATTAATTCCTGAAAATTTGTTTAATTTTTTTGAGCATTTTAGCGACCTCAAATTAAAAAACTCAAAACTAGAAATTCACAGATCTCATCGAGAGCTACAAATTTCATATAGAAATCATCTCCTTTTGATAGCATATAAAAAAGATATGATTTTTCTAAGGCGACAAGCGTTTGTACACGATTAATATACTGCTGAAAATTTGTTTAATTTTTTAAGCATTTTAATGATCTCAAATTAAAAAACTCAAAACTAGAAAGTTGTAGATCTCGTCGAGAGCTATATTTTTCATATAAAAATCATCTTCATCCGAGTTCATATAAAAAAGATACAATTTTTAGAATATTTTAGAAATTGTAGCCACATTCCCCGAAATAGAAATATAACGACATGTGGGCCCCACATGTAGGACCGCGCCACGTCAGCATTGGGACCTAGATGACACTCGAAGCAAGTTCAGGGACCCAGATGACACCCGAAGTCAAGTTCAGGGACCCAGAAATACACTGTTCAAAGTTCGGGGACCTCAGTGACACCCAAAGCTAAGTTCAGGAACCTAGATGACACCTGAAGCCAAGTTCAGGGACCCAGAAATACACTGTTCAAAGTTCGAGGACTTAAGTGACACCCGCCGCTAAGTTTAGAGACCGCCGATGAATTTTTCTTCTAAAAATAATATATAACCTTAAAGGAGGAGAGAGAGAGGACGGCCGTCGTTCTGCTCTCTTCTAACCTTCTTTCTTAGCGCTGAAGACACAGACCCTGTTCGGTAGACTGTTTTTTTGGCTTATAAGGCGGCTGTGGCTGATTTGCTGTGAGAGAAAAACACTGTTCCACGACTGATAAGCCGTGCTGATAAGCTCAGCCGAACAGGGGGACGGACGCAGTCCAACCGTCGCATTTCGCTGACATGTGAGCCCTGGAGACAGCTCCCACATATCAGTGACAAAAACATGGCTTAGGGGTTGTTTAGTTGGTGAAAAAGTTTAGGTTCGGCTACTGTAGCACTTTTCGTTTTATTTTATAAAATTTATCCAATTATGGACTAACTAGGCTCAAAAGATTCGTTTCGACATTTACAGACAAACTATGCAATTAGTTATTTTTTTACCTATATTTAATGTTCCATGCATGTGTCTAGAGATTTGATGTGACGGGTACTGCGCAAATTTTTTTGGGTAGGGAGGAACTAAACAGGCTCTTACAGTCTTCGACACGCGCATTCCCCTCGTGGCGTGCGCAACGATCTAGCGCTTCTCGATCCCCCATTCCCCCTTTCCCTTCTGCGGTTCCACACCCATCCCTGCACACGAAGCCTGGAATAGCCCTCCCCTGCTCTGCCACCTCCTCGGATCCCGATCGCTCCCCACAGACAACAGATCGATGGAGGCCAAGATGGAGCGCTTCTTCGAGTCCGTGGGCAATTTCTTCACCGGAGGCGACAACATCCCCTGGTGCGACCGCGACCTCATCGCCGTAAGCGCTCTGGGAACTTTCCCCTCCGTCGCCGTCTGAATCCTTGCAGATTTTGAGGTTTTGTTGCGGTATCCCGCCAGCTCGGTGGGGACTAGGGTTAAATCGTGTACTTGCAACTGAAGCATTCGGAGGTTAGGTATAACAGGGAGAGGGGGATGGGAGGAGTCAGATGGGGATCATCGCCAGCAGTTGCTGTATTGGGGTCGAATGGCGTGGTTGACTTTTGCATGCGAGCACATAATTGTTTCTGTAATGTGTCCTTTCTGATGCCCTGTTAGAATTGCTTGGTAAAGAGGGGTGGCACGGGTTTCAGTACTTCAGTTTAGGTCATAGCATTGGCAGCCTACCTGTTCAGCACCATGGCTGTGTGTTGATCATGTTGGCATTTTATTTTGAGCGGCTTGTTGCAGTCATGTGTCATGCTGTGTCTGTGGCATAGAGTAACCAAGTTGAATGCCCTTCTGCTTATTTTGGTTGGAGAAGAGTAATAGAGTATAGACGACTATCTTTGCAATATCTACAATTGGGTCAAGAATTTTGTTAGCATAGTTTACTAACACGAACTTTTGGCTTTGATCTTGTTGCTAGCTGATGTCGCTGAATATGTTTTTATACTGCTCTTCACGTTCTTGCTATTGTATCTGTTTCCTGAGGTTCTGCTAATATGTGGAAACTCAAAATTCAGCTGAGGACTTGTGGTTTTGTTTGTCCTTAGGGCATTGAAAGAGAGCTTGCCGATGCTAAAAATGATGAACAGAGGAATGCTAGCCTTATGAGGTTATCATGGGCCCTTGTGCACTCCAAGCAGACGGATGATGTAAACCGTGGAATCAGCATGCTTCAAGGTCTGATATCTTGTTTTGCACAAAACTAGCACTTGCTTCTTGCGACCAAGTGATTAGATCTTGTTGATTATATTTCCTTTGGCCATAGGCTATTCTTCAACCTGTTTTGATCGGCCCCTTTGGTTCTACAGCTTCTTTGGATAATTCTGGCAGTCCTCTGGAGACTAAGGAAAAGATGTACTTGTTGGCAGTTGGGCTCTACAGGATTGGCGACTACTCAAAAAGCAGGCAACTTGCAGATCGCTGTTTGGAGGTATGAGTCCAGTATCATTTAGCTTCTAGAATGCTATATATGATTTATGATTTCTTGATATCTTATCAATATCTGTACAGCCAAAATGCAATGTTGCCAGGATATGATGCAATTTCTGTACTGCAACCAAACTCTATGTTCCTTTGTACTAGTAAACTGCAATTGACCCAACATGTATGTTTGTGCTGAGCCCATGTGACATTGGCAACCAATTTTTGTATTGAATTGATACTGTAACTGGATATTTCTTTGCCATACAACATCATGATGACTAAATTTCACTAAAAATTCATTTGATCCATTTTTTAGCTGAACTGTTTTTTTTTCATCTGAATTATCAGTTTATATAATTCTTAAACAGGCATTATTCTTTTTATTATTAGTAGCTGGCTACCTACCATCCTATTATTGTGCCTTATCTTGGGGCCAACACTTTTTCTGTTTTAGCTGTACTTTTAAACAATTTTGTGTTCTTATATACAGTTATGTTGTGAAGCAGTTGACTTCAATAGGTTCTCTGATGTGTTCTATTAATTCTTTCCCTGGACCTACCGTCGTCATCTAATTCTAGCTAGAGCGGCCTAAGATCATGAATTGAAGGCCTAAGATCATGAATTGAATTGAGGGACCGAGCCGTAGCTCGGGTTGTGAGTCCTCCGGTGGGGAGGCCGCCAGTCACGGTTCGAGTGCACTCGAAAGCGTGATTTTCCCATTGGTAACAGTAGTTCCCTAAATAATTTCAGTTGCCTCATACTTGGATGCGCCACAATGGTCAGGATGACGTGTCCGTCATATGCGAAGCCTTGAAGACTTCGGATACCTCTCAGCCACGTGCAAGTCTCTTCGTATAGGTGTAGGTCTAGCTTGCGCACTAGGGTGTGCGTGTGTGAGTTTGTGTGTGTGGTGGTGTGAGTTAGTGCGTGAGTTCAGATACTACAGCTTGTACTTGAAGAGTTGAGGCTAAAAAAAAAGATCATGAATTGAAGCTTATGACTGTTTGGAGGCTGATGACCTATTAAGCTGTTGCCCTTGCCTACTATTGCATGAAACCCCCCATTTTTTTTCTATGATAGAATCTGTTCTCAATTTGGCATTTATGCTTTGGAACAACAGAAAGAAAGTAATAGTTTCTGCTCTGCCAATGTTCACATGTTACATGTACTGTGTATTCAGAAGCAAGTGGTTTATTGAACCATGGATTTGTTGGTTCTTTCCTTTTCTTTGGAACTCCCTTTGTGGAGTTAATTTGGTTTTCTTTCCTAACCTACATGTGTACTCGGTATGTGGTATGTACTGGAAGCTAGCTTAGCTGAAATTGTTTAGGATTCTTGTCAGAAGATCGTTCTGGCTTATGTGATAGGGTGTGTTTATTTTGCAAGACCACTGAATCCTTAAGATTTTTAAATTCCCAATTTCTCAAGGATATTGTTGCCTTGATATTCTAATATCAAACTTACATGATTTCTCTCCTGTAGATTCAAAAATTCTCAATCTCTTAGGGATATTGTTGCCTTGATATTCTAATATCCCTTTTTTTTTTGCGAACATGATATTCTAATACCTAACTTACATGATTTCTGTCCTGTAGATTCAACCTGACTGGAGGCAGGCCATGTCTCTGAAGAAGGCAATAGAAGATAAAATTGCCAAAGGTGAGATAACGTAATCAGCTAAACTTGGTTACATTTGCATTGGATTCTTTGCAATCCAAATGCTTTCATCACTTCAATGTACTTATCGGGGCCATGTTCATGAAGTGCTGTGTAGAGTTAAAGTTATCTAGATAACCAAACCAAATTCTTCTACTCGCAGATGGTGTGATTGGAATAGGAATCGCGACAGCTGCCGTGGGACTTCTGGTTGGTGGAATAGCTGCTCTTGCCAGGAAGAAGTGAGGCGAATAGATCGGATCAGCTCATTTGAACTAGGAGAGGTCCTGTCTGTAATTCCATCTCTTCTGTTGTTACCTTGGTCGTGATATTACAGTCGAATCGCAACAGCGTTTATGTGTACAAAAAGTGCTTGGATGATAATACTCTTGAGACACCATAGCTTTTGTTAATTGGTTTTCCCATCGATCTGGCGTTTTATTATCACCAAACGGATCACCACAAATATCACAATTTCACTCAGCAGTTTTGTAGGCATTTTGTTCAATCAAACAAGAACAAGCAAGCTACAAGTCGTAAACAATCTCTCCAACCTATGTATAGATCCATCCATCATCCATCCATGGTGATTCACTCAGGCCCGACTAGAGCAAGCAAGATGCCATTGTAGTAGCCGGACGTGTCGCCGTTGACGTCGCTGGTGACCGTCTTGCGGTACCTGGCCTTGTACTCCTCCTTCACCTTCTTCATGTCGATCTCGGCGCGCGAGACGATGGCCCTCGTCAGGGACTCCTCGTCCGTACCGAGCCCGACGATGGAGCTCCGGATCACCTGGAATGGAACAACAAGAAGGCCATCAGAAATGAACAGGTTGCTACTGTACTAAACTGAATGATGGTTCACCTCCGCGAAGTGCTTCTCCGGCGACGTCAAGCACCACACCGCTGTCTTGAGCACCGCCGCGAGCTGGTCACTGCGGCGTTCTTCCTCGAGCACCTCGTCGATGGCCTTGCCATGGTCCTGCCTGTACCGCTCGAGCGTCGCCTTCAGCTGCGGCTTGCTCCTGGAGCTGACGATGCGCACGACGTCGCCGTGCAGCGGCTGCTTCCTGGCCACCACCGCGTCGTGCAGCTCCGCCGCCTCCGCCCTTGCCAGCTCGGCATCGATGAGCTCGCCGGAGTAGCGGTACGAGCTCACCAGCCGCACCAAGAACTGCAAGACAGACAGACACCCGGCTGAGGTAAGCGACTGGCCGGCCGGCCAAGAAACGTCAGGATCTGACTGCACACGAACACGATGGCAGGAGCCGGCGGCCTCGCCTGCTTGAGGAGGGGGTCCTTGTAGAGCGGGCACGCGGCGACGTCCTCCTCGAGGGAGGCGGAGTAGGCGTCGCGGTAGGCCTTCCTGACGGCGACGAGGTGGTCCGGCGTCGACGCGCAGGCGACCTCGATGAGCACCAACATGTACCGCTCGCCCTGCTTCTTCATGGCCTTGTGGGCGAGCTTGGCGTCACGCGCCGCCGGGTGCGCCGTCCACAGCATCATCGCGCTCTGCCAGGACCAGGGGACACACCGCCGTGCCGGCGAGGAAGCACAAACTGTCAGGTCGGGTCGGCAATCCAAGCCAAGCCATCGAATCGACGCCTTGGAACTTGGTGGTGGTGGGATGGGAGAGTTACCCGGAAGTCGCCGGAGAGTTCGGAGTGGAGTCTGTCGAGGAGGGACTCGTTGTAGAGGCCCTCATATGCCACGGCGATCTCCGCGCGCTGCGCCGCTGTCCGGTGGCCCAGTATCTCGATCAGCGCCTTCTCGTCCGTGCCCCATCCTGTCCCAAGTTGAATCCATGAGAAACTCTGTTCTTGATCAGGGAACCAACAGTAACCTCCCAATTCTCAAAGGCTAGAACATTCCAATTCCAATTTCTCGAAACAGCAACAAAACAAGGGAGACGATTCAGCATTGCACAATTCAGTGGTTACAGCTCGAAATACCTTGCACTGCTTTCCTAATGTTCTCGGCGTCTTCGGTGGCGGAAGGGACCGGGTTGGGCACCGAGATGGAGGCCATGGAGGCAGGTGCTGCTCCTGCTTCACCTGGGAGAGCTGGGTCGGAGAAGTGGAGGAAGAGAAGGTTGAGGGGAGGGATGTTATGGATGCACTCCAGGCAGCAGCACCAGCAACACATGGCACACGCCTAGAGTCACAGAGTGGAGACCCCCAAAGCTCCACCTAGCATGAGCTCTGCCAATTTTTCATGGTGTGTTCCCTGACGTGGTTGACGATGATGCTTTTTCAGTTCATTTTTAGGCTAAATTGCTACTATGGGAATTAATGTGATCCAAATTGACATTCGCAAAAAAAAAAGGTGATCCAAATTGAGATGGACAGCCTCGGTTAGTGGGGGCTCGCTGTGTACGGGTACAGCTCAGTCCAGTCCAGGGATGTTTTAGGGGTTTGCAGTTACTGTAATTATTTTTGCTAATATGTATGCCTATAATAATAACTATAATAAAGCTTCTCGTTGCAGGACATGTTATTCACACTTGTTCAATCCTATTTAACCATATTAGAATAATAATCCACCAACCGTTGGTTGTTTGAACTGCATCATAGTTTTATAACGCACACAAAATTAAAAAAAACAAACTGCATCAAAATTTTATGGGACTCTTCTGCTCTTACTCCTGTTTTGAAATCTAATTGTGATCCTCATTTAGTGCCCCTACTTTTTCAAAACCAACACATGGTTTACCGCTATTTGATTTAGAGGAGTTAACATTGCAAGTCCAACTGAAAAAGACTAGTTTTCGCATGTCAGTTTGCACCTATGTTTTTTAGTGTTCTATGAATTCAACCTCTATTCTGATATCAAATATTGAGACAGCATTTTAAAAGAATTTTATAACAAAGTTTGAAATTTGATATATTTTAAATTTAAGCAAAGTTTAACATGCTTAATCAACTATCAGCGAAATTCGAGACGATTAGAATATGGTCAGGGCTAAGTATCATCTTTTTTATTTTTTCTTTGTCTTTAATTCATTTATTCAGCATTAGTCTAACAAGGTCTAAAACAGGGGTGAAAGGTAGCTTCAAATTAAAAAACTGAGGATAAATTCGTAAAGTTAAAAAATAAGATTAAAATTATAATTGGCCTTTATAGCAGGGGCAAGTACACCATTCTCCCAAAGTTTATAAGGTTATCGAACCATATTAGAATAATATTCCATCAGCCATTGGCTGTTTGAACTGCATCAGAATTTTATAAACACAAGCAAGAAAACCCAAGCTGCATCAAAATTTCAGCCATTGGCTATTTGAACTGCGTCAGAATTTTATAAGGCAAGCAGAAAAAAAAGAAGAAATAAACGAGTTGTATCAGAATTTCAACCATATGGCTGTTTCAACGTCAGAATTCTATAACACAAAAAGGAATTAAAACCTAAGCGAGCTGCATCAAGATTTAATAAAAGTAGCAACAATTTTTTTTTAAAAAAACACATTTTAACCTTGGCCGTTTGAACTAATAAACGAAGTGCATCAAAATTTACTAAAAGTAGCAACAAATTTTAAAAATAAATGCATTTTCCGTTTGGACTGCGTCAAAAGCAATTTTTTTAACATTGGCCGTTTGAACTGTGTCAAAAGCAATTTTTTTAAAAAAAATGTAGAAATATGAAAACGCATTTTAACATTGGCCGTTTGAACTGCGTCAAAAGCAATTTTTTTTAAAAAAATGGAAAAATAAAAACGCGCCAGGTAGGGGTCGAACCTACGGCCTTCTGCTTAGGAAACAGACGCTCTATCCACTGAGCTACAGGCGCCTTGATGGTGTATGTTTTGAAAATTAGTAACACATACTATTGAGCAAAAGATGTGTTGTTCAAGTGGAGTTTCTTTAGTACTCCTACAAATTATGTCTGTTTACTATTGAGCAAAAGGTGTGTTGTTCAAGTTGAGTTTCTTTAGTACTCCTACAAATTATGTCTGCTCAGAGAGAGAACTTACTTTCCTTGCTGAGCAGGAAGGAATGCAGAAAATGATGTCTAATAACTAAAGGGAAATGGTGAAAACTTCGAAAACCTAGATCGTTGCTTAGCCCATAAGGTTTTGTCATAAATAAAAAATTAAAGGGACTTCTATTAGAAAAATGTAAAAGAGGATTTCAATAAAAGCAGAGGAAAGCTCATTGTGTAAAGATATGCATTTAACCTTTTAGCTTTGGAATACAAGAAGGAATATCATGGGCTTGAGAACAAACAATATTAAGAACCTTTTCAACATCTGTCCGCTGGCTTGCACGTTTCACACCACTGCTCCAGTGCTCCTTCGGCACATCATAATTTTTGCTCTACATGTGAAACGCACACACTTGTTTATTAGTCCTCTTTCCCTGTCACTTCAGTCACTTTCAAAGTTCTTTTTCAAACACAGGGACTGCATGCAACGCAACAACCAAAAATCTTAGCGCCAAAGCAATTAGACAGCTTCATCTATCTTTTTTTACCCAATAGTTCTCACACAAGTGTTTAAGAAAGTATATAAAAAAACATCAATCATACAATTGGCGTTGCTAGAGTTGACAATAGACCATCTCCTCACCATATCCAAAATATATAATGTTCTTGCGGATCACAAGCATCTAGCTAATGGTTTTCAACTCAAAAAGTTGCAGACAGAGTTGAATAATTTGGTCGCCAACACACAGCCAGACCCATCAGCTAAACGATAACCGAGCAACTAGGCAACCACCACTGGTCATTAGTAAAATGCACAAGCCAAGCTATGTGGCAAATGGCCAATGTTTTCTTGTGCAAGCATATCAACAGCTGAGTTTTTTTTTTCTGAAATTATTGGTGGTGATCTGTTCGTTCGCGTGTCACAGATCGTGCGGAACATTGCCTTCCTCCATGATTGAGATTTGAGAAGGTGGCCCACCCAACCTCGAAGGCTAATGAATTCATTTGGTCCACGATTTGATCATTTGAAGGGGAGACATTGTTGGCCCCAGTTGTGTGCTTGCTTATCCATGGCAGTGCGACATGTTTCTCACGTTGGCGAAATAGTCTTTGTAGTTCTGATGAGCATGCCAGAAGCTTCTGACAAGAGTGTCCCTTTTCACACCTTTGCTTTCGAAGACGTCAGTAATAATAATGTGAACGACCAAGACCGCATAAATCAGTTGTGGACATGATTTTTTCCCCCCTGAAATTATGTTTCAACTAAATCTTGTAGCTCAGGCCAGCTTGGCTATTGCTGACATGGAATGGCGATTTGTTCATAAAATTCTGCTGCATGATTTGGCTTCAATGAGCCAGAGACAAGAAGGCACCGCACAAGGTACAATGGAGTTGCTGTTGCTGGTCATTGACCTTGTCACACTCACAGACACTATAAACAGGAGCTGTTTCGTGGCTCTTCTCAATTTTGTTTGCAAAATAACACATCCTGTGATCGTATTTGAGGTGTCCTAACTACGTGAACGCGACGCAAACCAACCATGATTAGATGGCAATAAGTAATGCCGTAATGCTGGTGCCATGCTAGCTGTTGCCCATGATAAGGATGACAAGCTGGACTGTGGTTATCTGTATTGCTTGCATTAGCAATTTATTAGCCTTTGCTCATTCTTTGATGAAAATAAAGTAATACTTGGATCATAATTTCATATGTCAGGGTTCAGTCCATATAAAATCTCCAGTAGTTTTAAAATCAGCCAACTTTTTATATATATCCTTCCTTTTTAAATAGTTCCGGTTTCTTCATAGAAGGGGAGCCTTATTTGTATTCAAAATGAGATAGGAAGCAGACACCCTGTTCGTTTGAGCTATTCAGCGGAATCAGCAGCCATCCAGCAGTGTTTTTCTCTCACAACAAACCAGCGAACAGTACTTTCAGCCACAATAAACCAGCGAAACGAACAAGCTGAGAGTTATCCAGTGCATCAGATATCCTAATGTTCCCAATCGAATTGAATGACGACAAAAGGATCAAAACAATTGCATGCAATGGACCATGATAACGATGGGACTGAGCACCTAAAACTGAAAGTGAGAGATATTTCTCACCAATGTTTTGTACAATTTCACTGTATTTGGAGACATATTTGGCCTGCTCATGTGATGTGCTCCTGCATATTCATGAGTAAGTAGATGGGGCCTTTCATGTGGTTTAGATCTGCTACAGTTTTTTCATTTAACGCATTTCTTCTTGCTATTGCTTATCTTTACCTTATATTTAACTTTATCGAATATTGAATTCTCTTAGCATTACTTAGCTGAAAATGTTAGGTGGACTATACATCTTGTTGATATAAAAACATTTTATAGGAGCAGCGCACTAAAATCATCATGGAGTAGCAAACACCAAACCTTATAATTCCAAGCGGCAAGCTAGAGCGTTTCAAGATAAATGCAGTAAATTTTGTGCTAAAACTTTGCTAAACCTTAAGAATTCAGCAAAACTTTGAGTCGGTGACTTCCTGAGTCTGTAATAAACAAGGGAGATCAGCTATACTATCTGTGCATTATTGCAGTCCTAATCTCGCACAGTCACACCTCCCAACGGCTCCCCGTGTTGCACGACGATATGCATGACACACACCAACCCGTCGATCAGTCCTTGAGCTTTTAATTAGTTTTTTTTTTCCTGTCCCTTTCCATTTCAACGGGGACACACTAGAGCTAGATTAATGCTTAAGCACATACCTACACATGTGTAAACTATTGACGGCCCTTTCGTAATTAATTAGCTGCAGAGATCGTATACGTATGTCAAAGCAGACATATTGAATTGCCAGCATTGCCCTTGTATAATTGTCTTCCAAAACACACGTTTCGCATTGCAGTTGCAGTATAAAGATCGTCCACAAGAACTCGAGAAGCAAACCAGAGCGCACAGCAATTCTCTGTTCCTCACTCATCGTCTCCTCCGCTCCGGTTTTGTTGCAGATTCAGGCAATGGGCGACGAAGTTCAGCAACTCACCAGGGCCTTCTCAGGTTGGCATCACTGAACTGAAAAATACTTTGATGATCCTTTCCTTTCCTTTTGTCGCGCCATTGTTGCTCAGAATGAATTTGTGTGTGATTAAATCAAATTAAATGAAATAAAACTGAAGGCCTTGGCGGGCTCGGCGTGGATGAGCCGACGATGGTGTCGGCGCTGGCGCGGTGGCGCAAGCAGCCCGAGAAGCGGTCTGGGTTCCGCAAGGGCTTCCCGGGCTTCTTCACGAGCCACGGCGAGATCGACCGGTGCGAGGAGGAGTACATGCTGCACCTGGCCGCCGAGTTCGCGCGGTTCAAGAACCTGATGGTGCTGTGGGCGATGCACCCGTGGGAGCGCGACGCGCGGCTGGCGCACCACGTCCTCCACCAGCAGCACCCGGCCGCCATCGTCGTGGAGGTCGCCTGCACGCGGTCCGCCGACGAGCTGCTGGGCGCGCGCCGCGCGTACCAGGCGCTCTTCCACCACTCCCTCGAGGAGGACGTCGCGTACCGCGCCAGGGACAAGCCCTACTGCAGCGTGAGCACTGATGACTGACTGAGCACCGCCGCTTCTGATGATGATGATGCTCTGGCAACAAAGCTCAATGTTTGCATGATGCGTGCAGCTGCTGGTCGGGCTGGTGAGCGCGTACCGGTACGAGGGCCCGCGGGTGAACGAGGAGGTGGCGAAGGCGGAGGCCAAGGCGCTGGGCGCCGCCGTGAAGAACGCGGCTGCCGGCGGCGGCGCCGGGACGAAGCTGGTGGAGAACGAGGAGGTCGTCCGGATCCTGACCACCAGGAGCAAGCCCCACCTCGTGGAGACCTTCAAGTACTACAAGGAGATGCACGGCAGGCACGTGGAGGAGGACCTGAGCCAGAGCAGGGAGGAGGAGACCCTGCTGGAGACCGTGCTGTGCCTCGCCGCGCCGGCCATGTACTTCAGCCAGGTGATCGAGAGCGCGCTGAGGGACGGCGCGGACCACTACGCGAAGGAGGCCCTGACGAGGGTGGCGGTGACGCGGTCGGACCACAACATGGACGACATCAGAGCCGCTTACCACCAGCAGTTCGGGGCCAAGCTGGAGGACGCCATCGCGGCCAAGGCGCACGGACACTACAGGGACGCGCTGCTCTCCTTGGTGGGCGCCGGCAATTCGTCAGTGTGAGCGCTGCTGCCCTGCTGTCTGCTGAGCTCGATGGCCTCATTTTTTTTCCCTCCCTTCCCTTGTGCGTGTGGTGTGTTTTGTTTCGTCTTCGTGGTGGTGTCCATGCGTTGCGTACCTGCGAACTTTGCTCTGTTGTCGAGCGGGACTGTAACATTTGCAGCTGATGAGTAATCAGGTCCAATAAGATGTGCAAGAGTTTCTTTATTACCGCACGTTCGCGGAAAAAAAATTGCATTTTTCACTCGATGATCCATTGACTCCATTCCGTGTTGTGGTGTCTCTGAAGAAATTCCTAATGGACAGTTTGTGGGAATAATGTGGCAGCATATACGATCTCATCCACCCGGACTTGCTTTGTGATTCGGGCTGGTCAACTCCGGTCCGATTTCCTTGTCTTTCCCTATTCTCATACACACTGTATATCCTGTTTCCCCGCATTCCTTGAGTGCCGGCGTCTTGCAATGCTATGTGTAGAGGGCATCCGTCCGCCTGGACGGTGTCGATGGTGAGCCATGACGTAGCCCAACGACCGCTCATCTACTCAATCTTGCCCCCAACCATTTTTTTTTAAAAAAAAGAAAAAAATCTTCTTATCCCTTCCGCACCCTTTTTTCACCACATCGCCTGCTGCTGCCACTCCGTCCGTCCTATCCTGAACGCGAATGCCACTCTGCCTCGCTGCTGCTGCTGCTGCGCGCCCCATTCGGCGCCGCTCGCTCACCTCGTCGCGAGAGCTTCTTGCCTCCTCTTGTCGCGCGCACTGATGCTGGTGGTACTCGCTCCGTCCGTCATGTGCGCCGCCCGCCCGGCCGAGCTAAGACCGGTGCTGGTGGCGGTGGTGGTGGTGGTGCACGCGCGGCGCTGGTGCTAGTGCATCCACCCGCCCAAGCCAAGCCCGTTGCTAGTGGCGGTGGTGCTCGCGTGCCGCCGCTCGCTGCCGGCTTCAACCCCTCGGCGGCCGGAATCGACTGGCCCCAGCCTTTCACTCCCCTATGTTGCATATGTATATTTCAATTGTTTCAGAAGTTTCAGACGTATATTGCAATTGTTCCATTTTAATGTTGCAAAAGTAGATCGGAGGATGCTGCACATGTTGCATATGTTTCAAATGTTTCAAATGCATGTTGCAAGTGTTTGTTCAAAATGTTTCATCTGTTTCTAAACGTATGTTGCAATCGTTTTTTATATGGATGTTGCATATGTTTCACATATATATGTTACAACAATATGTTCTAAAATATTTCAGCTATTTCAGTCTTATGTTGCACCAAGTGGTTTCATGTTGCAATTTGCAAGTGCTATTTTTTTTGATGTTTCATGTGTTCTACACATGTTGGGAGTGCATATGTTTTCAGAAGTATGTTGCGTCCATTTTTTCATGTCGCAAGAGTTTTATGTTGTTCGGCTAGGGGGCAAGCCCGGGAGTAGGAGGACGATGCGTGCGGCGCGCCAGGGTGGGGGGGGGGGATGGGGGCTGCAGACGGTGGCGTTGGGGGCGGGCGGACTGGTGCTCCAATCGGGAGCATGCCAGGTCCCTGCTCTTGAGTGCCGCCCGTGTGGAAAGAAAGGAGCGAGTCTAGGGAATAACTGGTAGGCGCAGATACGAGGATGGAGTGCGCGCGTGGGGTGGGGCGAATCTAGAGAGGGAGGGGCGATGGCGAACTGGGGCAGGCAGCATCCGTTCGCATGTTCAGATGCTAGGCATGCCATTTTTTTCTCTCTCCTTGCTACCCACACCCTCGTAGTCTAGCTTGCCCTTTCTTCTTGCACCAGCGCCCGGTGACTACCTACATCTCAATCTCATCCTATTGGAGAATGTGGTGTTAGAGGCTTGCCGCAAGTTGGAAAATGCTGCAATATGTTTTCTTCGCGCTCTATAGATGTCCTTTTATGTTCAGAATTGAGTTTTGTGCCGGTTTTGTTTCGTAAGCTCGTTCCTGTCATCGTGGAGTGATTATTCCATTGTCTAAGAACCTCTCAATCTCATCCAAGTTTATGCATCTCATTCTCAGTCAAAGCATGTTTGCTCTTCACATCTGAATCGCGCCCAAATATCTCTGCTTGATCTGATTTCCCTCCGGTGATGTTGTCCTTGCCATTTTTCTACGCAGCTGTTTTTAACCAGAATTTTCTACCGAGCATTCTTTTCAAGACAGATTCAGTCCATTCACATTCAACGCTAAAATAAAAAATCAATCCTTTTATATTCAGTCCATTCAGTAGGGTTCCTATCTCGTTTTAGGTTTTTTTTTCTCAAACCAATCTATTTATTGTCTGCTGCACATTTATGTACCTGTTCATTTTTGTTACATTCAGATAAGTCCATTCAGTTTCAATTATTTTTCACAATAAACATTTAATTTAGTAGGACTTAAGGCACTGTCAGATACACGATATACCGAGTATAGCTAGGTTTTTTTAGATAAAGCAAAAGGTTTTCAACCTCTGCAATCGCACATAGCCAAATTCTTACAAGATTTTCAGTTAATTAGGTGAAAAAACAGGGAACGAGAACACAAGTAAACAACTGTGACTGAGTATAGTGTATAGTTAGTATATTGCCCCTCTTTATCTATTTTTGATGAAAATGTCCAATGAAACATCCTTGAGTGCTCGGCTCCGCAATATTTTTGCAAAGTTAAATGAATAGGTGGATTAATCAGAGGCGGAACCAAGGGGGCTAGCAGGGGCCGTGCCCCCCCAGCACAGTAGATTCATTTAAATACATATATAAATATTTGTATATATAGCACAAAAAATATTAATTTCACACATTTTTTATTAAAATTTGATGATTTTGGTTAGAAATAGTTTAGATTTTTTTTGAAAATTTGTTGAAACATATAATTATATATATATTATCACACTAAAAAATACGATCACATTTGTCCGACCCCCTTTAATCAAAATCGCTGGTTCCGCCTCTGGGAGCAATTGGTACTGAGTAAGTATAGTGTATAGTTAGTAGACTACAACTTTTGAGAGAACTAAATACTCCCTGCTAAGGATGCAACTGCTGGAACTCAATGTAAACTTAGTGTGGATGTTAAAATACACATGTGCCCTTGTAAGTGTCATTTTGTTCTCACTGATTCACTGCATGCACTTCACCTGATGTGGCTGTGCGAGATGGGCCGGTGAGGAGGAGGTGCAGAATAGTACCGTGAATAAGAACGAGCGGTACCACAGAACCCACACTGCACACCTGCAAAGATGGCTACAATTGCACTTTTCATTAGACAAAATCTAGACCCTGAAGTTGCATTGTTTCCCGGGCTGAGGAAGTAATCTTGCAAAACCAAATAATTCAGCATTTTTCAAAGTATTCCTCCGTTCATCAAAGAATGCAATTTTATCACAGTGTCATGGTCTAGTATCTTAAGTTTGATCAATTATAGATAAAACAATATCAATATTTATGATATTAAATAAATATCATTATATTAAGTAAAAAATATATTTTTATAATAAATTAATTTGGAGCCATAAATGTGAATATTATTAACTAAAAATTTGGTTAAACGTGAACTACTTTTTTTTTTTTTGCTATATGTGCACGGAGCGAGTAGTACTGTAGTTCTCACGATGGTCGCTAGGTTCTGGGCTCTCGATCAATCAAAATTCAAAAAACCTGGTAGGCTCTGGACCCTGAAGTGAACATACAGAAAGAATCTCTCTGTCCTTGTACAAGCGGCATGGTACTGGGAGCACGGCCAGTCAGCTGGTGCGAGTGACCTCCAGATGTCGGTCTATCGCTGCTTGTTCTCTCTCCCAGTCTCCCTTCATCCACTCGTACTTCCACCTCATCTCGGACTCCCAGTATCTCGTCTCATCACTCATGGCGCCCCAAAGCAGCTGCCGAGGCAGCGAGGACCAAACCCTAGCGTCCTACGCTGCGGCTTTCCCAAGCCCCCCGGCGTTGGCGCCTGCGCCAATGGTGACGGCGAAGACGACGACGACGGTCGCCGACCTCACGGACCTCGACCTCCAGGCCATCCTCCTCGGCTACATCTTCCACCCCAAGCAAGGGCCCCTCCAAGCCACCCCCATGCCGATGTCGTACAAGACCCACCACCCCACCATCTTTCTCCCGCTCGACGCCTCTTCCTCCCCGCACCTCTCCCTCGACCTCACCACGGGCGCTGCCAGCAGCCTCTCCATCCAGGACGTCCACCTCGGCCTCGTCCTCCTCCTCCCTCATTCACACCCCAAGTCGCTCCTGCCCCGCATCCTCGCCGTCTACCGGCACCAGGACAGGTGTGTCATCGACGTCACCATTCTCGCGTGCGCGCACCCTAGTAGGCTCACCTTCGACGTTGTCTGCCTCACCGTCCACGGCGACCTCCCACGCGCCTAGGTCGCATCCGTCCGCGAAGGCAACTGCACCTAGCGCGTGTTGCCAAGGGCCGAGGGGATCGTCGTGGACTTCGACCCGTGGTGGTTCGAGGCCTGCTGCGTGCACGCCGCTGGGAACATCTACTGGCACATCTACAACTCCAGCTGCTTACTCTAGTTGGATCCTTGTACGCTGGACTTCTCGTTCATGCTCGTGCCTACCGTCCTGGGGGATCGCTTCAAGAAGTACCACATTAGAGAGACGCTAGAGAACGGGCGTCTATGCATGGCATCGATCGTGCACGAGAGTCTGCAAATCTGGGTGCGTGGAGAGGCTAGGTGGAGCGACAGTGGGTGGTTGTTGGAGAGGGAGATTTGCATGACCAAACTGCTCGACACCATGACTGGGCTACCCAAGGACAACATGATGCGGACGCTTTGCACCTGGCTCAGCAACATGGACTACGCTCGCACCGGAAAGGTGTTCATTAGGACACGGGGATATGGACGCTGCTCGTTCCATCTAGACACCGGCAAGCTGGAGCGCTTGGTGATGAAAGATAGCAAGGAGCACGGAGACCCTATCTATGCCTACACCTTGGCCTGGCCGCCTGAGTTCCTCACTCCAAGAAACTGACTTTCTGGTGATTTCTATACCTTTGTTTATAATAAGTTTTGCTTGATCAAATGCTCCATTAATTATTCTTCTTTATGATTGTCTGTATGCTCTTATGCAAGCATATTTTGTCATAGCATCTTGTAGAAGTAGAGGGAACATATCCTTTTCTTTTTAGATTTGTTATATAGTTATTACTCTCACTTACTTGCAAAATTTTAGAAATGGAAATTAGCACGTAGTTGTAGAAAGCTTGATGGTCATCAGTTTGGTGAATTGTGTTCCCTCCGGTAGCTGTAGGATGTGGTACATACCTATATTTGGTACAAACTAATTTCTCAATAAGTTCTATATACTTAGGTACCAAATTTGAAGTTTGTGTTGGACATCGCAGTATTATTCAACACTCCACATTGATTTCCTTTTGAATTGTTGGTAATAATTGTTATTATGTGTGAATTTAAGAAACTGCTTTGGTTATTTCATTTCTCCGTTGTCAACTTAACTTCACAAATTTTGAGTTTCATGTACTTCAGGCTTTTTTGTAACTTTCACTTGTGCAATAAATTGAGCCTTTTACGGGTTATATATACCTTGTGTGTCTAGATACTAAACTGAGTGTTAACACAAAAGAATACCATAATTGAAATTTCACATTCTTTAGAACTCCACAACAAGAAGAATGGGTACCTATCTATGCAACTCTTTGTTCTTGATGCATGTGTTCCTCGTTGATCTTTTTGCTAAGACATTCCTTGGCTTCCATGTTCATGTCACTTGTTTATGCAAAGTTGCTTGATCAAATAAAGATCAACTTTTTATGTGTTTGTGTCCTGGGTGGGTAAGGTGATTGCAAACTGCAGTGGAAGGCGCTAGCATATTCCCTTGTCTCTGATGGTTATGATCTACTGGCTACATAAATGTGGTTACAGATCTTTGTATAGTAGGAGCCAGTTGTCGAAACTAGAATATGTTATCTAATGATATAATGTATTTTTGAGGCACTTGATGATCCTACATTTGATGTGTTATGTACATTGCAGTGGTTTTGGTAGGCTGTGTCATATTTTCAACAAACAAAATGTTTTAAATCTTTTTGTTTTATGTTTAGGAACCTGTTTAATACTTTATTTTTACATAGCAGTTTTGTTCCATAGATTTGGGTTTTTCAAACAAAAATAAGTTCTAGTTTTTTTTTAAAAAAAGTTCTATGCTCACTACTAATAGCTTTTAGGCTAGGGTTTGACTTTGCAGATCTATTTGATTATTGCTTGAATCCAAGGAGTTGTTGTTTTTAGTTTATTTGCTCTGTTACTTAAATAGATGGTTTCAAAAATTTTAGTTTGATGAGGTCTAAATTTAGTTTAAATCTACAACTGAGCCTCTTTGCTTATGCTAATTTAGTTAACCAAATTTCACAATATTTAATAAACACAAGCAACCAAACTTTATATTTTTTAGAATTGTTAGAATAGATAACTATCTTTTAGATCTGTTTTAGTCTTGCCAACTTTATATGTTTGCTAGCATAGTTTCAACTCCCATGTGATATGTATGCATTTCATATGTCTGAAATATGCTAGATAGTAATACTTGTGTATTTTCAGGAGTTTTATAGTTTACAACGGTAGTTTTGTACTTTTTGTACGTATCAGAATTACGTGTTGATATGTTAGGCATTGTCATCTAGTATTTAATAATTGTTGTCATTTAATTATAAATTAAGAATGTATTGCCACCTTAGCGTTTAATAATAGTTAGCCACAAATAATTGTGAATCCTTCCATTTTATAACTTATTGTGTTTTGTCTGCCTTCTTTTGGATCTTCTTTCATAAAGTTAGTTCAACAATGTCCATTTTGAGATGGAACTGAGAAATTGAAGATCTTTACACAAAAGTAAAGAATCTACGTATCAATTTGATGATTCATAAGTTATGACCGATTACTCCTTCAATTTTAACAAGAGTTACAATTCAATTCTTTTATCTTTGTAATTGATTAGGGCAATGGTGCTAGGATTTGACTATTTTATCAATTTAGTTATTTAGATGGTTTTATTCTCTTATCTTTGCATGAATTTCTGCTGATGAAATGAGTTACTAGAAAAACCTCAACACCTATGAAAGTATACTGTGAACGCTCACTTCTGAACTTTAAACATCTATATACCTGGGATCCATTTTATGTTGCAAGCCAGTTTGGCTTATTTACCAATTACACTTGTTATTTTATCGTCAAAATCCAATCTGTTTGATTCCTATTGACAATCACTGACACCCATTTTGACCATCAACATTTCACCCAAAAGCTAAGAAAAGTGAGGTAAATAATCATCACATGTGTAGGATTTGCTTTATAATTCACCTAGTTCCATTTGTACATGAAAATATATTTGTATGCAGGAATTTTGGCCAAAATGATGACAAATACACACATAGGAGGCAAGTGGACGTGGCAAAGAGGCTTGGGGTCACTTGGGCCCGCCGGCTGGCCCCACAAGGGTGTCGCCCGACCCCCCAAGTGCCACCTTGGCGCTGGCCACGTCACCAATTCGTGAGAGCTACTCCACAAGCTCTCCCATGCTTTGATTTAAGTCGGTTTGCATCAATGGTCACGATGGAGTGGTATTGGATCCATGGGTCCACTGTCATGGAATTGGAGCCCTCCAACCAACCTCCAAACCACTTTACCTACAAAATTTTGACATGTGCCGACTTCACAAACGCCTATGGGAGCCAACCAAGGCCCTACGATCGAAAGGCGGTGAAATCAAGGGCCAGCCGGCCCTTGCCACGCTGTCCGGAGGCCCACTTTCACCAAACCGGCTCAATTTTGAACATCATGCACACTAGCACAAGTGGAGCAATGTGGTACATCCATTTGTGGTGGTTAAGGTCGGTTACATCCAAGGGTGGAGAAGGTTGATCACACAGATCGCTGACGTGGCGCTGGAGTAGCCCCTACATCACCTCAAGCTATAAATTGGACCCATCTCCCTCATTTGTAAATGCACCATCTCATTCCATCACTTCAAGTGATGAGTAGTAGCTAGGCCAGCTCTGTAGCTCTACTACTTAGAAGTAGAAGATAGGGAGAGAGTGAGGAGAAGCTTGGAGAAGGGCCGGGGTTGTCGGCATCCTCTTTACTTGTGCTTCGGTGGATGAAGCTCTTCTTCGAGTGAAGTCCGGTATCTTCTCTGTGGTAACTCTGCTCTTTTGCATTACTTAAGTATTATTTATATTATTATGTTTACTGGTTTTACCGCTTGGTTAGAGTGGTCAAATCTTGTTCCACCGTATGTAGGATTAGAGTAGTAAGTTTATAGATTAAGCGTGGTGTTTAGGCTATAGGTTACCTGTGTTTACGGCTAGGCCTCCGGATAGATTGTGGTAGGTGGCAGGTGCTGATAGCCCTATCCATACTCTCTATTCCACCACGATAGGTCTAGTTATTAAATCGTAGGGTTCGTGGCAGATCTTGCCTGGTTGCTAGGCGGGCTGTGCCCCAAAGTAAATAACCGTGATATAGTCATCTTTATTATTGCCTTAGTTCATAGAAACCATAGATATCCTTTCTAACTATTACTTTCGTCCTTGGACACTCTTAATTCTTAACTAGTCCACTTCGTGTTCCCCGTGAAAATACGATACCTTGGAATACTCGCGGGTGAAAACTACATTGCACTTATGAATTTATATGTTTACCATATCTAGTGTGAACAATTCCTAGGCAGTTGGAATTGTGCTAACAATTATTTGTTCTTTATGATTCAGGTTGTTGAGCAGTGAGAGAAGATAATAGACGCAAATCAGCTCACCTCTTTGGTTTTTGGGTTACTAGTGCCGTCACTAAAGCTCTTTGTTCCGTATGAGTTAATGCAGGTGCTGAACTTGTCTTTTCACATTTTCGGACTGTGCTCGCTTGTCATGAGATATTTTTCCCATCAGGCTAAGATATTTTTTGGATATGGCATTATGAAGACTGTAGTAGGGTGTCACAGAACCTCCTAATTATGATGGCCCACAAGTACACATCATTGTCATAATGACCTCTGACAGTCGTACTTATGTTCATCATAACATAAAAGGCCTGCTTTCCTCCGAACAGGATCCAATCATAGGAGTATTGCAATATTACAACAGTTTATTCAAAATATTCAACAGAGTAAAGTAGCGGAAGTCTTACAATAACATAGGTTTACAAACCAGTTTTCAAACTTCAAACCTTATGTACATTATTACAAACCCTTAGTAGAGAAGTATCGGTAGTAACTTTATTACATCACCCAAATGAGATGCCTTGCCCAAAGGCCACACAGTCTACTCGTCGTCGCTTTCTTCGACCACGACGGTCATGCAACAAGGCTCGAAGCAGACTTGTTCATGAACCGCACCTGCAACAAGGGGTTCAACAAACCCTGAGTACAAAAGTACTCAACAAGACTTACCCGACTAAGACAAAGACTCCAAGGGCATGCTAGCTTTAGGGAATCAAGGTACGGGTAATCTAGAGTCAAGATTTTCTTTTGCAGAAAAGCTTACTAAGGTAAGTCCTTATTTTCAATATTTTACTTTTACCATTGATGGTTCATTAACCAAATCTAGGTGATCCTAATCTAGATCAAAGTAATTGTCATCCAAACCTTTCTCATTCTTTCTTTCATTCCAGTTCTTAACTACGATGCAAGTCAGGTGATCAAGTCTCCATAACCGAGGAGCAACGACGATTCGAACCGATTATACCCAGCTGGGGATCCCTAACATCACGACATATGTAGAACCAAATCTGCATATATCAACCCTCATTTAGATCTCCCAAAACCAGAACGTGTCCATCGCCACCCGAGAGTACAGTACTCCTCGAACCCGGCCCGATCTAGCCCCGAGGGTACACGTTACTCCCGCCATCTCTCCACTCCCAGTGCGAGGTTAGACGTTCTCGTAATGGAATCACTAACATGTTGGGCTTACCCAAGGCATGAAGCTAGTTGCAAATTCTCGAACACAACAGGCTTACAACGAACGGTCCTTAACTGACAAGGCAGAAACACTACATTGAGACTCCTTTCCCAATGCATGTTAGCAGTGGCCAAACCACCCGCCCGATCTTTCAAGTTCATTCTCATACTTCATTATTCATTAAGTATGCTGTCATGGCTATGTAAACATTTCATTTAAAAGCTTAACTTCTAAGCATAGCGAAGCATACTACGCATTTTCCGTAAAACAGGTATCAAGGTTAATATCGTAATAATCAAGGATGGTAATGCAGCAATTAGGTTATCACTCAACTCCTAATTACTTAATGCAATAAACCATAATATAAATATTAAAACATTTGTAAAATAACAAGGTAGGGTTTAAATGCACCGGGGCTTGCCTTGCTCTGACACGACGACTGACTCAGACTCGTGAACTCCTCCGTCTGGTTCGGAACCTGCCGACGATCGCTCTTCTCCGAAGGCCTACTCGACGACTTCGGCTTCTTCGAAAGCGGTGACTACACGAATACATAACATGCTTTAACATGATGCTCAATGATAAACATGATGCTTGATGATAACATGCCACGGTTACGATACGAGTACAACTTCCCTTCACGGTACAGTCGTAAACAGAAAACCTACTAACTAGCAGCGACGAATTCCCGCGATACCAGCTCTTAACCTAACAAGCTACTAACGAGCTCAGTCATGAAATTAAAGTGCCAGAGATCACAAAAGGGTAGTGACCTAAGGACATCACTTAATCAAAAGGCACACAACACTTAAAGTTCTCAAATTAACATTTATTTACTATTTAAATAATTAGGGCATAATTAGAAGTTGATCAAACTTTATCTAAACAAGCTCAAACTTTTTCTATGGGTTAACAATGATTTATAATAGTGCCATAATAAATTTCATAATTTTTGGATAAATAAATTAATTATTAAAATTACTGGAAGTTGCATTTAATCTTTATTGGAACCAATTAATTCTACTGCAAAAAGTATTCAAAATCATGATTTAATATTTTTCCTAGATAGTTTATACATTGAGAAGCTTACACAAAAATTTTCAAGAATTTTGGAACTCCACACAATTTTTAATGAAATAAACAAATAATAACACTATTCATTTATTTGAAAAAGAAAAACAAAAACGAAAACGGGCCGATTCTTAACTTTCCCGCGGTCCGGCCCAGCTCAACGGCCCGCTCGCGCGCCCGCGCGCTCGCGTGCCTGACCGGCCCAGCCAGCGGCCCGCTCAGCCGGCCTGCCTCGCTCCCTCTCTCTCTGACAGTGCGGCCTCGTCTGTCATCTTCTTCCTCTCGCTCGCGCGCGCTCTCTCTCGCGTCCGCGCGCTCGCCCGCGGTGATCGGCCGACGACCGATGCCTCGGTCGACAAACCGAAGTGACCAACATGATCCCACCATCCCTGCAAACCATCTGCAACTCTAAAAGCTAAGGCTCTCCTTCCCAAACACCCTTTCCGACGGCCATGGCGGCTCGGGACGACGGCAAGGCGGCTGACCCCCCCTTCCCATGGCGGTAGCAGTTAAAAGCAAGCGAGCATCACGCTCAGGAGCTCACCGTGATCTCACTGACGAACTTGGTGGGGGTAGAGGTGGCCTGGAGTGCCCGGTCGACGGTGAGGCGGTGAGGGCGACCCGGACGGTGGCGACAAGGCGCTGTTCCGACGAACACAGGACACAAAAAGGAAAACCATCAACGCGGTGAGCATCACAGCATCGAGTAGGACCTTGAACACGAAGCGGTTAAGCCAGAGACTCACCGAGACGGGCTGGCCACGGAGAGCTCGATCGCGGCGGCGATGGTGACCACCGCGAGGGAGAAAACGGCCTAACCTAGCTCGGGATGAAAAGAGGCTCTGCAACGGGGCTCAAAGCGTGCGCGAAGGCAAGGCGGAGCTGGCTGCAAGAGGAAGTGGCTGGCGGTGCAGTGACGGTGGTGAATTTCACCGGCGAAATTCAACGGCGGCGACGGCTAAACGGAGGAGAAAAAGACGAACTCGGTGACCTCAACGTATATATAGGGCTAGGCACTGTGATCGGCTCTGGAAGACGCTCGTCGTTGCGCTGGCGTTCCTGGCGCGGGCGAAGACCGTGGAAACGGCCACGGCGGCGGTCGGCCGGCGCCCATGCCGCGCGGTGCCCGGCGGTGATACGTCGTGTACTGTAGCTTCCCCCCCCCCAAACTCTGAAATTCAAACTGTTATCTCAAATTACTTTCAAATTTGTATAACAACTTGAAAATCTTCCAATGTATGAAATCTTCAGAATTTCAAGCTCTACAAGTTTGATATTGAACACTTTTTCAAATTCTGCTTGGATTTTGAAATTGGAGTTTAAATTCAAAAAGGGACACATTTTGCAGATTTGGAAATTTAGAAATTACTTTTGATTTTATATTGAAACTTCAAAATCTCCAAACATCAAAGTTGTATATCTCAACAAGACCTACAACTTTTCTGTTCCAAACTTTTTCAAATTCTGCCTCCATTTTGAAATCTTAGTTTGGGGACAAAAATGATTTAAAACTGAAATTTGTTTATTTTCAAAATTACTCCACATTTTACATTAAAACTTTGAAAACTCAAAACACCAAAGTTGTAGCCCTTGAAAAGTTCTACAAACTTGGTTTTGAACGTTTTCCTAAATTTTGCTTAGATTTTGAATTATTTCAAACGGGGTAAAACAGGGTTTTGAAATTTAAGGTTTTCGGAGGGATTTCAAATTGGAATTTGTTTCTACTTTGATTTGTGATTACTTAGTGATCAAAACCTCACCCAAAGGCATCATTTGGACCAACATGACATAGTTGACCAAATGTCACTCTTGGTTGAATAATTTACTTTCGAAATTGTTTTACATTTCTCCCCAGATTTGAATTCGAATTCAAATCGGAAAACTCGCGACAAGTTTTGGGACTCCAATTCAAACTCAAATTTGGAGCTTCCTTTTAGATGTTTTACTTAAGTTCATACCCTACATTTGACACTAGTGTGCAACACAGTCGCGCACCTCAAATTACGCAGGGCATGGACTAAGTATTTGCGGTGGTATTCGAAATTAGGGTTTTCGATTTCGGAGCACACCACAGAGAAACACATTCAACCTAATTAAGTAAAATCGTTTTAGTTGATGCATAACAAGGTTAACCTAACAGGGATGCTTTGCGATGCATTATGATGACATGGCAGATTAATTAGCACTATAACACCCGGGGTGTTACAGCCCTTCCCCCTTAAAGAAATCTCGTCCCGAGATTTAAAGCCTTGAGTTAAGTAATGGAAAAGGAAACGTGTCAAGCGAACACGCCCTAGACTTGTTTACAAACCAGGTAGGGGTTTTCTGCATAACAAAGATTTTAAAAGGATAGGTTACAATTTAAAGAAGAAATTGCAACCTAGATAGAAGCAAAGAACTCCGGGAAATTCTCCAACAGGTAATCCTCAGATTCCCAGGTAGCTTCCTCTTCTGAATGTTGATTCCACTGTATTCTGTACCATTTAGTTGTTCTACTTCTGGTAACACGATCTTTTTGATCCAGAACTCGGACAGGATGTTCAGAATATGTCAAATCTGGTTCAAGTTCAACTCCCTCAACATCAACCACTTGATCATGTACTTGTAGACACTTCTTCATTTGTGATACATGAAATACATTGTGCACGGCGGACAGTTGTTCAGGCAACTTCAACTTATATGCTACCTTTCCACATTGTTGAATGATTTGAAAAGGACCGATATAACGTGGTGCGAGTTTGCCTTTGACTCCAAATCTACTAACTCCTTTCATGGGTGATACTTTTAAATAAACATAATCTCCCACTTGGAATATCAAAGGTCTGCGCCTTTTATCAGCATAACTCTTTTGTCTGGACTGAGCAACTTTCAAATTATTCTGGATCCGTCGAACTTTTTCTTCTGTTTGTTTCACAAGATCAACACCGAAAAACCATCTTTCTCCCGGTTCTGACCAATTCACTGGAGTTCTGCACCTGCGGCCATACAATGCTTCAAACGGTGCCATTTTGATACTCTCTTGATAACTATTGTTGTATGAGAATTCTGCTAAAGGTAAACATTCATCCCACTGATCTTGATAAGTGAGAGCACAGGATCTTAACATATCCTCCAAAATTTGATTTACTCTTTCAGTCTGTCCCCCTGTTTGTGGATGATAAGCGGTACTGTGCAAAAGTTTTGTACCCAGGGACTCATGGAGGTGTCGCCAAAATTTGTTGACAAACTGCGTACCTCTATCCGATACAATGGTCTTTGGTACCCCATGAAGACTCAGGATTCGTGCAATATATATTCTTGCATAAGTTATAGCAGAATAGTCCACCTTAACTGGAATAAAATGAGATGACTTGGTCAGTCGGTCCACAATGACCCAAATTGAATCAAAGCCTCTTGAGGTCTTGGGTAACCCAGTAATGAAATCCATACTGATATCTTCCCATTTCCAGGATGGAATAGGCAAGGGTTGTAACATTCCTGCTGACTTCAAGTGTACTGCCTTCACTTTACAACAAGTGTCACATCTGGCAACGTACTTGGCGATCTCAATTTTCATTTTGGTCCACCAGAATCTTTGTTTCAAATCTTGATACATCTTATTACTCCCTGGATGAATAGAAAACCTTGTACTATGTGCTTCATCAAGGATGAGCTGACGTAACTCTGAAATCTTTGGGACCACTAGCCGGTTCTTAAACCACAGCACACCTGCATTATCAATACTGAAATCTGTTTGTTGACCAGTTCTAACCTTTTCTTTGATATGAGCTATTCCTGAATTTGTTCTCTGAGCAGACACAATCTGATCTTTGATTGTTGATTCTATTGTAACATTAGTTAACTGACCTTGTTGAACTATTTCAATATTTAACTTTTCCAATTCGTAACATAAGCTGTAATCCATTGGTTTCATAGTCATGCAATTGCAATGATTCTTCCTACTGAGTGCATCAGCAACAACATTTGCTTTTCCAGGGTGATAGTGTACTTCCAAATCATAATCCTTTATCAATTCAAGCCACCTTCTTTGCCTCATATTCAATTCTGCCTGAGTAAAGATATACTTTAAGCTCTTGTGATCTGTATACATGTGGCAAGTATTACCTAACAAGTAATGACGCCATATTTTCAATGCATGAACCACAGCTGCTAGTTCAAGATCATGTGTCGGATAATGTTCTTCATGGCGCTTCAACTGTCTCGAGGCATAAGCAATGACTCTGCCTTCTTGCATCAATACACAACCAAGGCCAATACCCGAGGCATCACAATAAACATCAAATGGCTTTTCTATATCTGGTTGTGCCAAAACTGGAGCAGTTGTCAATGACTTCTTTAAAATTCTAAAAGCTTTCTCACATTCTGGAGACCATATGAACTTAGTTTGATTCTTCAACAACTCTGTGATTGGCTTGGCTACCTTTGAAAAGTCAGGTATGAATCGACGGTAATAACCCGCCATTCCTAGGAAACTTCAGACTTCATGAACTGAGATTGGTGGTTTCCAATTCAGAATATCTTTCACCTTGCCCGGATCCACTGCTACTCCTTCGGCTGACAATACATGGCCTAAGAATTGCACTTCTCTTAACCAAAACTCACATTTACTGAACTTGGCATACAGTTGGTGATCTCTCAGACGATTCAGAACAACTCTGAGATGCTCAACATGCTCTTCTTTACTTTTGGAATATACCAGAATATCATCAATAAACACAACCACAAACTTGTCAAGCTCCGGCATAAAAACTGAGTTCATCAGATACATGAAATGTGCCGGTGCATTGGTGAGACCAAAAGACATAACCAAGTATTCATACAGCCCATATCTGGTGGTGAATGCAGTCTTTGGGATATCTTCAGGTCAAATCTTGATTTGATGGTACCCTGATCGAAGATCGATCTTTGAAAATACCTTTGCCCCCGCAAGCTGATCAAAGAGCAGATCAATGCGCGGCAACGGATATTTATTCTTAATGGTTACTTCATTTAGTGGTCGATAATCAACACACATCCTTAAAGTCTGATCTTTCTTCTTAACAAACAGAGCTGGACATCCCCATGGTGAGGAACTGGGTCTGATAAAACCTTTGTCACGTAACTCTTGCAGTTGATCCTTGAGTTCTGCCAATTCATTGGGTGGCATTCTGTAAGCTCTCCGAGATATTGGGGCAGTACCCGGTTTTAACTCAATCACAAACTCTACATCTCTGTCTGGTGGCAGACCTGGTAGATCATCTGGAAACACATCTGGAAATTCACAGACTACTGGTATATCACAAACCTCTTGTACTGAAGTTGCACATATCCTTTCAACGGTTCTCTTTGGGATAGGAAGTTAGATAAGAAGATGAGATTTATTATCTGGCAGGTTCAACCTTATAGTTCGGTGCAGTGCATCTATAAGGGCTCCTCTTTGGTACATCCAATTCATACCCAGGATTACATCTATATCCTGTTTCTGTAATATTATCATTGAGGTAGGGAATATATGCCCACCTAACTCTATAGGTACGTCACGTACCATCTCCTTAGTACACAGTCGTCCCCCGGGCGACTGGATAAAGAAATCTTCTTGTGTTCCCAAAATTGGAATGTCATGCTTAACAACAAAGGTGCGATTTATGAATGTATGCGATGCACCTGAATCAAATAATAGTACTGCTGGATGATTAGCAACAGGGAACATACCCATCATAACAGGTTCTCCCTCTGGAATTGCACTTGCTTGAGTGTAGAACACACGTCCGGTCTTCTTCTTCTCACCCTTACCCTTCTGAACATTCAGATTATTGTTCTTGCTCTGAGGTTGTTGCTGTTGTGGTACGGGAGCTCTGGGATAGTTGGGATTGTACTGCCTTGGATACGGGCAGTCCTTTGAAAAGTGGCCTGGCTTTCCACAATTGTAGTAGGGAAAGTTATGGGTGGCTGGAGTCTGGTTTCGAATACCAGGGGCATTCGGCTGTTGTGTAATCTGCGGGGTTGCGGCAGGACGGAAAAACGTCTGCGGCTGAGCTTGGTATTGCGGTGGACGATAAGTTGGGCGGAAATGGTTCTGAGGGTGGTAAATAAACTTCTGGCGCTTCTTAATGCCGCCAGACGGGCTTGAAAACACTGGCTTCTTTTTCTTCGACTCTTTGTGCAGTCGGGACTTCTCTTCTGACGCAATAGCCACGTTGACTATCTCATGGTATGTAGCATTATAACAGGTGACCAATGCTTCCTGGATTCTGGTACTCAAACCTCTCATGAAACAGCTTTTCTTCTTCGCATCAGTGTTCACATATTCTGCTGCATACTGGGACAGATGATTGAATTTACCCACATACTGCAGAACTGTCTGGTTCCCTTGCTTCAGCGAGAGAAACTCCTCTAGCTTCATGGCCATGACACCATCTGGAATATAATGTGCTCTGAAGGCTTCACGAAACTCCTGCCAAGTGACACGGTGGCCAGCAGGCCGTGCGGCGACCAGATTCGCCCACCACGCCCCTGCGGCACCTCTAAGCTGCTGCGCTGCAAACACAGGCTTCTGGTGCTCTGTACACTGTAACAGTTCAAACTTCTGCTCCATGGTACGGAGCCAGTCATCTGCCTCTAGCGGCTCATCTGCCTTTGAGAACACTGGTGGACGGGTATCGGTGAAATCCACATAGGTGGTTTCCCCTCCATTGTTACGGCCTCGACGACCCTGATTTCCATTCTGATTCTGATTCTGAGCCAACAGGGTAGTGGCATTAACCAAAGCGGCAATAGCCTCTGCCAAGGTGGGTGGAAACTGTGGGGGATTCGGAGTATTGTCCCCATCCTGGGAAGTTCCAGTACCGTCCATCTGTTATACACAAACCATATTTATTTACATCGCTTTATTGAATTAAAAAGCAGTTAGTACAGTACTTGTATACACATACAAACTTATCTTACATTATTTCATTACAAACTTGCTCGCAAGCAAGAAACTACCCACTAAAGTTCTTAGAAAGCAGGAAAGACTACTATATTACATAACCATCCATGTCAACACTTCACTCCTCATCATCATCGCTGATCACGATCACTCCATTTTCAACCTCTGGAG
The DNA here is from genome assembly GCA_022457205.1 of Saccharum spontaneum. Taxonomy (NCBI): domain Eukaryota; kingdom Viridiplantae; phylum Streptophyta; class Magnoliopsida; order Poales; family Poaceae; genus Saccharum; species Saccharum spontaneum. The sequence continues at coordinate 39,174,718 of CM039611.1, read as the reverse complement.
CACTCGCACCAGTAACATGACTTGCATCATCCCCACTTTCCATCATGGGTTCATCTTCATCATTGTCCTCTACACCTGGAACAATCACGGCACCAACATCATCTTCCACTGCCTGGGGCTGATGATTAGGATTCATCAGATCATTTAGCCTATGGACTTCCTCATGCAGAACAGTATTGTACTGCTCCAGGTGTGTCACATAAAGCTCCAACTCACGAACACAAGCTCTGGCTTCTGTCTCCTTTTCCAGAGACTCGTTCTGGAACTGCTTCCAAAAACGCATGTTGCGCTTCAGTCGCTCCACTTCTGATGTAAGCCTCGCAACCTCTGATTCCGAATCCGGGTTCGGATTACGGCTACTGCTTGCTCCATCAACTCTGGCGGCCAACTGATGATGCGGCACTCCTTGCGGACCCGTTTTCTTGCGAGGAGTTGTCTTCACACGTGCCATCCTAAAGCAAGATAGAATTAGGACGATGAGAACAGATAGGGGGATCTGAAGGTTAGCATGAATAGGATTGAACCTTACTTAACCCAAACCACTTTAAAAGGGAAGGTAACTTAAGCAGGTTAATTAAACATGATGCATGCATCGTACTTACGATCTAACAGAAAGATTAAATAACACATGCAAACTTTATAACATAGGGCACTATACATGATACTTCACTACGAAGCTTTCAAATATGAGCTAAGGAAACTATAGAATAGATTAAGATAAGCAAAAGCAATTTTTGGACCCAAAATATCAATATTAAGTTTGTTTGACCCAAATTATTTTGAAGTTTTGCAAAGTAATACTACAATAACTCGAGTGATTATGCTCTGGTACCAGCTGTCACAGAACCTCCTAATTATGATGGCCCACAAGTACACATCATTGTCATAATGACCTCTGACAGTCGTACTTATGTTCATCATAACATAAAAGGCCTGCTTTCCTCCGAACAGGATCCAATCATAGGAGTATTGCAATATTACAACAGTTTATTCAAAATATTCAACAGAGTAAAGTAGCGGAAGTCTTACAATAACATAGGTTTACAAACCAGTTTTCAAACTTCAAACCTTATGTACATTATTACAAACCCTTAGTAGAGAAGTATCGGTAGTAACTTTATTACATCACCCAAATGAGATGCCTTGCCCAAAGGCCACACAGTCTACTCGTCGTCGCTTTCTTCGACCACGACGGTCATGCAACAAGGCTCGAAGCAGACTTGTTCATGAACCGCACCTACAACAAGGGGTTCAACAAACCCTGAGTACAAAAGTACTCAACAAGACTTACCCGACTAAGACAAAGACTCCAAGGGCATGCTAGCTTTAGGGAATCAAGGTACGGGTAATCTAGAGTCAAGATTTTCTTTTGCAGAAAAGCTTACTAAGGTAAGTCCTTATTTTCAATATTTTACTTTTACCATTGATGGTTCATTAACCAAATCTAGGTGATCCTAATCTAGATCAAAGTAATTGTCATCCAAACCTTTCTCATTCTTTCTTTCATTCTAGTTCTTAACTACGATGCAAGTCAGGTGATCAAGTCTCCATAACCGAGGAGCAACGACGATTCGAACCGATTATACCCAGCTGGGGATCCCTAACATCACGACATATGTAGAACCGAATCTGCATATATCAACCCTCATTTAGATCTCCCAAAACCAGAACGTGTCCATCGCCACCCGAGAGTACAGTACTCCTCGAACCCGGCCTGATTCTAGCCCCGAGGGTACACGTTACTCCCGCCATCTCTCCACTCCCAGTGCGAGGTTAGACGTTCTCGTAATGGAATCACTAACATGTTGGGCTTACCCAAGGCATGAAGCTAGTTGCAAATTCTCGAACACAACAGGCTTACAACGAACGGTCCTTAACTGACAAGGCGGAAACACTACATTGAGACTCCTTTCCCAATGCATGTTAGCAGTGGCCAAACCACCCGCCCGATCTTTCAAGTTCATTCTCATACTTCATTATTCATTAAGTATGCCGTCATGGCTATGTAAACATTTCATTTAAAAGCTTAACTTCTAAGCATAGCGAAGCATACTACGCATTTTCCGTAAAACAGGTATCAAGGTTAATATCGTAATAATCAAGGATGGTAATGCAGCAATTAGGTTATCACTCAACTCCTAATTACTTAATGCAATAAACCATAATATAAATATTAAAACATTTATAAAATAACAAGGTAGGGTTTAAATGCACCGGGGCTTGCCTTGCTCTGACACGACGACTGACTCAGACTCGTGAACTCCTCCGTCTGGTTCGGAACCTGCCGACGATCGCTCTTCTCCGGAGGCCTGCTCGACGACTTCGGCTTCTTCGAAAGCGGTGACTACACGAATACATAACATGCTTTAACATGATGCTCAATGATAAACATGATGCTTGATGATAACATGCCACAGTTACGATACGAGTACAACTTCCCTTCACGGTACAGTCGTAAACAGAAAACCTACTAACTAGCAGCGACGAATTCCCGCGATACCAGCTCTTAACCTAACAAGCTACTAACGAGCTCAGTCATGAAATTAAAGTGCCAGAGATCACAAAAGGGTAGTGACCTAAGGACATCACTTAATCAAAAGGCACACAACACTTAAAGTTCTCAAATTAACATTTATTTACTATTTAAATAATTAGGGCATAATTAGAAGTTGATCAAACTTTATCTAAACAAGCTCAAACTTTTTCTATGGGTTAACAATGATTTATAACAGTGCCATAATAAATTTCAAAATTTTTGGATAAATAAATTAATTATTAAAATTACTGGAAGTTGCATTTAATCTTTATTGGAACCAATTAATTCTACTGCAAAAAGTACTCAAAATCATGATTTAATATTTTTTCTAGATAGTTTATACATTGAGAAGCTTACACAAAATTTTCAAGAATTTTGGAACTCCACACAATTTTTAATGAAATAAACAAATAATAACACTATTCATTTATTTGAAAAAGAAAAACAAAAACGAAAACGGGCCGATTATTAACTTTCCCGCGGTCCGGCCCAGCTCAACGGCCCGCTCGCGCGCCCGCGCGCTCGCGTGCCCGACCGGCCCAGCCAGCGGCCCGCTCAGCCGGCCTGCCTCGCTCCCTCTCTCTCTGACAGTGCGGCCCCGTCTGTCATCTTCTTCCTCTCGCTCGCGCGCTCTCTCTCTTGCGTCCGCGCGCTCGCCCGCGGTGACCGGCCAACGACCGATGCCTCGGTCGACAAACCGAAGTGACCAACATGATCCCACCATCCCCGCAAACCATCTGCAACTCTAAAAGCTAAGGCTCTCCTTCCCAAACACCCTTCCCGACGGCCATGGCGGCTCGGGACGACGGCAAGGCGGCTGACCCCCCCCTTCCCATGGCGGTAGCAGTTAAAAGCAAGCGAGCATCACGCTCAGGAGCTCACCGTGATCTCACTGACGAACTTGGTAGGGGTAGAGGTGGCCTGGAGTGCCCGGTCGACGGTGAGGCGGTGAGGGCGACCCGGACGGTGGCGACAAGGCGCTGTTCCGACGAACACAGGACACAAAAAGGAAAACCATCAACGCGGTGAGCATCACAGCATCGAGTAGGACCTTGAACACGAAGCGGTTAAGCCAGAGACTCACCGAGACGGGCTGGCCACGGAGAGCTCGATCGCGGCGGCGATGGTGACCACCGCGAGGGAGAAAACGGCCTAACCTAGCTCGGGATGAAAAGAGGCTCTGCAACGGGGCTCAAAGCGTGCGCGAAGGCAAGGCGGAGCTGGCTGCAAGAGGGAGTGGCTGGCGGTGCAGTGACGGTGGTGAATTTCACCGGCGAAATTCAACGGCGGCGACGGCTAAACGGAGGAGAAAAAGACGAACTCGGTGACCTCAACGTATATATAGGGCTAGGCACTGTGATCGGCTCTGGAAGACGCTCGTCGTTGCGCTGGCGTTCCTGGCACGGGCGAAGACCGTGGAAACGGCCACGGCGGCGGTCGGCCGGCGCCCATGCCGCGCGGTGCCCGGCGGTGATATGTCGTGTACTGTAGCTTGCCCCCCAAACTCTGAAATTCAAACTGTTATCTCAAATTACTTTCAAATTTGTATAACAACTTGAAAATCTTCCAATGTATGAAATCTTCAGAATTTCAAGCTCTACAAGTTTGATATTGAACACTTTTTCAAATTCTGCTTGGATTTTGAAATTGGAGTTTAAATTCAAAAAGGGACACATTTTGCAGATTTGGAAATTTAGAAATTACTTTTGATTTTATATTGAAACTTCAAAATCTCCAAACATCAAAGTTGTATATCTCAACAAGACCTACAACTTTTCTGTTCAAAACTTTTTCAAATTCTGCCTCCATTTTGAAATCTTAGTTTGGGGACAAAAATGATTTAAAACTGAAATTTGTTTATTTTCAAAATTACTCCACATTTTACATTAAAACTTTGAAAACTCAAAACACCAAAGTTGTAGCCCTTGAAAAGTTCTACAAACTTGGTTTTGAACTTTTTCCCAAATTTTGCTTAGATTTTGAATTATTTCAAAAGGGGTAAAACAGGGTTTTGAAATTTAAGGTTTTCGGAGGGATTTCAAATTGGAATTTGTTTCTACTTTGATTTGTGATTACTTAGTGATCAAAACCTCACCCAAAGGCATCATTTGGACCAACATGACATAGTTGACCAAATGTCACTCTTGGTTGACCAATTTACTTTCGAAATTGTTTTACATTTCTCCCCAGATTTGAATTCGAATTCGAATCGGAAAACTCGCGACAAGTTTTGGGACTCCAATTCAAACTCAAATTTGGAGCTTCCTTTTAGATGTTTTACTTAAGTTCATACCCTACATTTGACACTAGTGTGCAATACAGTCGCGCACCTCAAATTACGCAGGGCATGGACTAAGTATTTGCGGTGATATTCGAAATTAGGGTTTTCGATTTCGGAGCACACCACAGAGAAACACATTCAACCTAATTAAGTAAACTCGTTTTAGTTGATGCATAACAAGGTTAACCTAACAGGGATGCTTTGCGATGCATTATGATGACATGGCAGATTAATTAGCACTATAACACCCGGGGTGTTACATAGGGTGTGCCACGTTATGCTGGTTCCAGGCAAAACATATAAGGAGTACTATGCTTGCTTGTCATGAGATATTTTTCCCATCAGGCTAAGATGTCATATTGAACACATTAAGGGTGGAATGTCTTCCGTCGTGCTATTTCAGCTGCTGAACTGTGGTTTTGTTCATCACAAGTACCATCTATCATTTTCTACTCTGATAACCTTCCTCCTGCTTAATTTTGCGTATCATGTGAGTTCATCATTTTAACTTTTTGTGAGTGAGTCCATCATTTTGACTTTTTGTGGTGCCACTCTGGTTTTGCTCTCTTTGAGCTGCGTAGGGATGAAAACGGTCGGAAAATCTCTTAATCGTTTTCTACATCTACATTTGAATACGAAACGAAAGGGAAAGCGGTAAAGCCGGACACGAAAACGAACATGAACTTACGGAATATCGAAAATTTCGAAAACGAACTAATTCGAGTGGAATTATGTTAAACACGGTCGGTATACGAAAAATCAATACAAAATATTGACTCGTAGGACTAAGTGCATAACAATTAACAAGTGAACAATAATTAATAAGTCCTACAACTTTCTTAAAAAGTTTCTTCATTCAACACCATGCAAGAAATATATGGTTTTTCTAAGGCAATAAGCGCTCGTACGCGATTAATATACTGCTGAAACTTTATTTAATTTTTTAAACATCTTAAAGATCTCAAATGAAAAACTAAAAATTAGAAAGTTGTAGATCTCCTTTTCTACATTTAATCTGATCGAATTCGTATTTTCGGACTGTTTTCATCGGCGATTCATATTCATAACTGCATACACTTCCTAGATTAAACTGGTTTCCAGCTAGTAGGGGCAAGAATAATTTAGCGCTAAATGTGGATTACCTTAGCATCAGGTTTTTCAGAGGCTAAATCCAGCTATAGCGGTGACTGTATCCGGCTATTTCAAACACCAGACGGGACTCTTTGTCTTTTGTGTGGCGTGATGACTTTTAGGCAGTCTTTCCAAACAATTCACGTGCCAACGATGAACAACCATAATCACTATAGTCTGTCACGACTCACGACTAGTCTTCCCACCTCCTGAGGATATGAGGAGGCTTGACGACTAGAATTGCATTGTTTCTAAAACTGATTGAGGAAATGAGGAGTATATATCAGCTTGTTCGTTTCGCTGGATTATTGTGGCTGAAAGTACGGTTCACTAGTTTGTTGTAAGAAAAAAACACTGTTAGATGGCTGTTGATTTGGCTGATATGTTCAAACGAACAAGGTGTATATTTGATATTATTATCCGATGATACTTGTCCTTTGTGTGGTGTGATGACCATGACTCTTAGGTAGTCTTTCCGAACAATTGACCTGTCAACGAAGAACAACCACCATCACTATAGCCTGTCACGACTCACTACTAGTCTTCCCGCCTCCTGAGCCGAACCCACAGCCCTCCTTTCATCTTCATCGTGGCCGTCATCTCGTACGCCGGCGGCGCCTCCATGTTAGCCACCGGCGCCACCACGTCCACCCTAAACCTGCGGAGTACGGCCGCGGCGACCGTCTTCATCTGCACGTACGCCATCTCCTTCCCGAGGCACACCCGCGGGCCAGCGTGGAACACCGGGTACCGCGCGGCGTCGACCGGCACGAACTCGCCGCGCTCGCCGAGCCACCGCTCCGGCACGAACTCCAAGCAGTCCTCGCCCCACAGCTTCTCCATCCGGCCCATCGCATATGCCGAGTAGTTGGCGTACCAGCCCGCTCGCAGCGCCGCGCCGCTCGGTAGCACGTCGTCGCGCACCGCGACCCGGCCGTTGAACGGCACCGGCGGGTACAGCCGCATCGCCTCCGTGATGGCGGCGTGCAGGTAGTGCATCCCCTTCACCTCGCCGTCGTCATCGCACGATAATGACGCGGCCTCCTCGTGGGCGCGCCGCTCGCACCGCGGGTTCGCGGCGAGGAGCCAGAAGAACCAGGTCAGCGCCGACGACGTGGTGTCCTTCCCGGCGAGCACGAAGGTGACGACCACGTCCCGCAGGAACCGGAGCTTGGCCGCTGGCGTGGGGAACATGGCGGCGAGCTCGCTGCCGCCGTCGTCGTCCATGGCCGCCATGAACCGCGACAGCAGGTCCGCGCTCCCGTCGTCGAGGCCGTTCCTGTGACGCGCCGCCTTCGATTCGACGACGGACATGGCGTAGGCGTCGATGACATGGACGGCCTCCCGGAGCCGGCGCGACTTGCCAACGTCGAGGAGCTTGGTGAGCCGCCGCACGAACGTGGCCGGCGTGAGCGCGCGGCGGAAGGAGATCTCGACGGCCGTGTCGAACGCCGCGAAGAGCGCCTCCTGCGTCGCGGGGTCGTCGTCGCCGTCCGAGCCCTCTACGCCGAACGCGACGTGGCAGATGGTGCGGAACCCGAACCGGCGCAGCGCGTCCTGCAGGTCCACGGCCCCGCCGTCCGTCGCGGCGGCGGCGTCCAGGAGCGGCAGGAAGCGGCGGCGCAGGTGCACGGCGAGGACGCCGTCGGCGAACCGGCGGAGCGAGCGGGACGAGAAGGCGTGCGACGCCAGCTTCCGCTGGAGGCTCCAGAGGCGGCCGTCGGCGGCGAAGAGCCCGTCGCCGATGAGCTCGGCGGTGGCGTCGCGGAAGAGCGCGCCCCTGGCGTACCCGTCGAAGCCGGCGCGCAGGAGGTGGTCGACGTCGGCCGGGCTCGCGGTGGTGACGGCGTGGCCTGCGCCGAAAGGCCCCCACGCCTCGATGGCGGCGCCGGACGGAGCGGCGCGGAGCAGGTCCGTGTACCAGTCAAAGAAGCGGTGGCGGTTGCTGATGAAGGCGAGGGTGTTGCCCAGGACCGGGTTGGGGTGCGGGCAGTGGGCCGTCGTTGTTGCTGGCCGCTTGGCTAGAGGAGGCCCGCGGCGCCGGAGACGGAGGAGGAGGAAGGGCAGGAGGAAGACGAGCACGTAGGCAAGGTGGATGGCTTCCATTGTTTTTTTTTTTTTTTTTTGAAACTTCACAGCACTTTATAAACCCATAGCTCCCGGCAAATCGCCAGAGACCAAATTGTTTACAAAGCTGGGTGCCTGGCACCAGAACGCATGCTCTCCACCAGGAGAGGCAGCTACACCATGGCTGGCCAAAGAATCAGCCACCATGTTACAAGATCTAGGACAGACTGAGACTGAACAAGAAACAAAGTTTCTTCGCATTGCTATCCGGATCTGCCTAAACAAACCTCCTTCCGGACTGTCATCCAACAGAGTTGATGTCAATGCCTTCCCCAAGTTTGATGCATCTGTTTCCAGAATTATCCTTGTCATTCCGAGTTCTTCTGCTCTTTCTAAACCATAGAAGGCTGCCAATGCTTCAGCATGGAGGGCACTTCCTGCTCTATTGATGTTGCCAGCTCCGGTGTCCAACACAGCCCCTGTGCTATTTCTCATCACACACCCCCACCCTCCCTTTCTTGTTAGAGCCGAGAATGATGCATCCACGTTCACCTTATATTGCTCCTCCGGTGGTGGCTTCCATTTCACATTCTGGGTCTGAACTCTATGATTTCCTGAGCTTTTCAGCTTTGCAAACTCATTTAGGTGATAGTGTACTGAACTGCAGACCTCCCCAGCACTCTGTCTTCTTTCTCCCGCATTTGCCTTGTTTCTCGCTGTCCACCATCTCCACAGCCAGACCACGATTTTCAGCTGTTGATCGGACTTCATTGACCATATTTTTTCAGCCACTTCCTTCCCCGACTTGCATTGTGCTAGGCTGCAACGGGCTTCCTCCATTTGCAGCTCCCTCCAACATTCCCGAGCCTTCTTGCATTTGAAAAAGATATGACCACAATCTTCATCCAGTCTTTTACACATCGGGCAACAGGTTTCAGTCTTGACCTTTCTTCTCTTCAGATTAATCCGCACCGGCAGGCTGTTATGGACCAAGCGCCATAGGAACATTTGGACCTTATTGGGCACTTTCATTTGCCAGATTTTTTGCCATGGGAATTGAGCACCTGCTGTCCCACTCCCAGCCGATGCTTCTGCAGTCCTTCCGGCCTCGTCATCCCTAGCCTGTACTGCAATCTTGTAAGCTGATTTAACAGAAAACGTGCCCTTTGAATCGAAATGCCACGCTGGCCAATCCGGCGCATCTATCCCAATTGGAATTGACAAGACAGTCTCTACATCCTCCACCCAAAATGTTTCTCGGACCAGCTGCTCATCCCAGCCGCCGTTTATTGGGTCCATCAATTCATCCACCCTTGTTAGCAAGGAGGACCCTCTTGGAGTAGCAGGACGTCGTGTTTCGCCTCGGGGTATCCATGGGTCAGTCCAAATTTTGATCTGGCTTCCATCACCAACCCGCCAGATGAGTCCCTTCTTCACCAGCTCCACCCCTTTTAAGATGCTCCTCCAGGAATATGAGCTGCCTTCCTTCGCATGACACTCCAGGATGCTATTGTTAGGGAAGTATTTAGCTTTCAGTACTTTGCCACACAAACTGTCCGGAACTCAGTCAATCCGGAACTCAGTCAACTCTGTCGCATTACTCTACAAAGTACTAGTTGCACCGAGACTGAGCACGGAAAATATCGCATTCGTCGGTCTCGGAACAGCTGCTGAAGGTTGAAAAGCCTGCTTGACTTTGTGAAGACTAACAGCCTTGGCGACTGACCCTGGCATAAGAGGGGCCGACTCAGTTGAGACTTGAGAAGGGAGAGTTGGGCTGGCACCATGGGCCGGGGACACTAGAATGCATTTAATTTGAAGAAAAAAAATACAATTTACCTCCTTCAACTATCATGGTTGTCCGATTTTCTTTCCGTATCTATAAAATAAGTTTTTTAATCCCTCAACTTTTGAAAACCTTCACTTTTACATTCTGAGTAGTTTTGATGATGTGGCGCAATGTCAGAAGAGGTAAGTCGAACTAAGTCGAAAGTTTCAGGAGTAATTCAGACTAGAAACATTTTTTTAAAAAATATGCTAATATATTTTTTCATGAAAAAATAATAAAATTAAAATCTTAAAACCTGGTTTAATCTTAGAAAATTCATAGAAAATTTGTTTTAGCTTGGAATATTATGAAACTAGTTTTAGATTTTTTCTAAGATCATGCTCTATGCTATGGTGTCTAGCTTGAAATATCTTGTCTATGTCACTTGATTCTATATGTACAAATATCATGACCCATATGCTACCATCTAGATTTTCCTGCCACGTTATGATACATAATTCATTGCACTAAAACTTAATTAAATTTAATGTTTGTAAAACTTAATTAAATATATTAAACAAAGATTGCATGCATGCAGCCACACAGTTTAACGCAACCACTTTGAAAATTTATCTAGGGTAGAGGACCAGTCCCACTACGGTCCTCAAGATGCTTTACTAGCGCTTCTATGTAGTTTGGATGATCAGTATTGACTAATTATAATAGATATATACAAGAGCTTCTACTAGCAAATAAGAACCAAAACGAGTCCATCAATATTTAAATAAAAATTTCAAGCAAGGCATCAAACATAGAGCATGTGATTTTTTAGAAAAATCTAAAATGAGTTCACAATTTTCTGAGCTAAAATAAATTTTCTATGAATTTTCAAGAATAAACCAGGTTTAGAATTTTTACTTGAATTATTTTTCATGTAAAAATATATTTGAATATTCTTTGATCTTTTAAATAATTTTTAGATATTTTGTTTAAAAAATTAGTCTAATTTACCTCCTTGAACTTTGAACTTAGTTTCATTTACCCTCTTTGATGTGACGTCACATCAGCAAAACAACTATCAAAACCACCAGGTTGTAAATGGAACGGATTCAAAAGTTGAGGAGGTTAAAACCTGGTTTTATAGATTAGGGAGGAAAATCGAACGACTGAGGGAGGTAAGATGGACTTCTTTCAAATGCTTATTCGCCACGATTTCCTTAGACCCTGTCTAGAAATACAGTTTTTTCTATTTTTTATTTTACATAGTAGCGTACCTTTATCATTGGAGTAATAGTGAGACAAGAAACCATTAATCTTAATTAAACATGGCCAATATCTCACGTAGAAACTGATTATAAGTCCTTTAATATGTGATCCATCATATCATATATTCATATGTACAAATATCAGATAAAAACAACAAATGTAATTTAAAGTTAATGCAAAAATTTATAGGACAACCCTAACCCGATCCATCATTAGCATTAGGTGGTCATATGCTAAAATTGAGTGTTACTATAATATACTCCAAGATCAAGTCCAAGTGCATCGACAAGATTTTTGTATTGAAATATTTCAACACCTGTTGTTAGAGCATTTGGCAGATTGCCCTTGAGACATAATATGCCATAATAATTGTGCTCGTGATAAGAAAATCCACATCTATACAAGAAACACTAACATTTTCTAAAAACACACAGGAATTAAATGATGCTAACATCACACTCAACAAAATATGTGGCTGAATCTCCCTCGGTTAGAATCAATATCCATTTGCTTGATTCTTCTCTACCTTATTTAACAGCCTCTTAATATTTACAATTTTCAATGATACCTACAGAGAGCGAGTTCAGTATCCGCCTACAAAGAAGCAACTCAAATACTGACTGACAAGGTTTGAGGGTATCTAATAGCAAAAATCTCCTTCTAACAAGATAGGGTATTCACTACTGTAAGGTACTGAGAGAACAGAACAAATACTTAGATCACAGACTTTGACACTTCTTCCTCGAAGAGGAAAAAGATTATGACTTGCCAGGGAGGGTCATGGACTGGCTGGCACGAAGCTTGCATATCCAAACCAGGTGATGGCTGGTGGGCCTATAGCTGGCTCGCTCGATAGATAAATCAACCATTATTCAAAGATACCTTTAATCATACAAAACAAAATTATAAGTCTCATGAACAGAAATATTATTTAAGCATAAATGAATTTTAAATGTTTGCATTACATACATTTCCCAAGATAAGCATAGGTGAGATTGAACATTCAATTTGCTAGTAAGAGAGCCCTTCGATGAAGTAAATTGAGGATTATGGAGACTAAGGTTAATGAATACTATCATGTTATTTTTATCATCTTTCTGAAAATTGACATCAATCTTCGAAGCATAAGTTTCAACATTGTCGAGTACGATGTCCATTGGCATAACTTTCCTAAAATAAATAAATAAATGAACTATTCTATCAAGATAAATTATTTACATGTGTGACAAATCTATAGAATATATGCATCGAGGTAGACCTGCTTGAAAATTCCATACTTCTAATAATAATGCAAACTTCAATATCATCAGAACACTTGATGCATTCTATACAAATTAAGTGCACTCTAGATTAGGAAAAGAAGATCTCGCTTATCCATGAAAACTCGTAAGGTACATGTTCACATATTACCTTTTCACGTTCAATGGCTAGCTATTGAACACAACAACCACTTGATTTGCTATAGTGGCATCAGTCTGAATAACTTTTGTATTCACACTCTTCTCAAAGTGATGAGCATGTTGAACTTTTCAAAAAAAGGCACATCAGTATAAACTTTCCAAACAACTACTACAAATACTAACAGTAATCAAAGATCAATTACCAACAAGCTCCAATTGTAATAAATTAGTAATGGCAATTAGCAAAATAATTAGCAACAATCTCAAACTATAATAAATTAGTAGCAACAATTAGCAAATTTTAGTATTCACAAGCAACAATCTCAAACAAGTTGGCTACTCATAATACTCACTATTATTTATGATAGTTTGGTATGGACATGAATGAAGCACACCTATATTTATAGTTTCATGTGGTTATTATGGTACTACAAAAAAAATTATATTTTTTAATCATATCCATCTCTTAGATATTTTTTACCATAAAAGAATATCTAGCTCATATATGCTCTCTATTCTCTAGAAAGTTCCACAAAGATGCATTGTTATTTTTAGCTCTACTCTTTAATGCATACTTGTCACCGTTAGATGTGTAACACCCTAGAAAAACAATAACCACAACAAATAGGTTTTGGAGCATTACCACACTACGCTACTTCTAAACAAACATTAGAAGCAAAAACACAGGAAGAACAATATTATTATCATAGTATCTGGAAACGATAAACAAGACTTCAGCATTCTAAACATTATTACTACAACACATGTGCCCAAAATATGTATAACATGAGACGTGTACGTGTTGCTACTCCCATTCCACAAGACGCCCTCCAAGCTCAAGTACTTCGGACGAAAAAACGTATGAGGATGCCTTAATCATGTCGTTAAAATCACATTTTGATTAAACATCAATTTAGATATCAAAGACATAAAACGCATATCATAGCAAGTCATTAATTAAAAGGAACCGCTACTTCAAGAAAAATATACTTCATAAATAGTATGCAAGATGCAATGTAATGCTTGACTTTACTTCTACGCACACATCCCAGCAAAGGAAGTATGGGCTACAACCACATTGCTCAGTCAATCTGCGTTGCTATACCAGTACTTACCTCACTAATTCGGCTACAACTTCTTCAAATATGGATCAATAGGAGAGTGTAAATACAAAAATGCAATAGATAAGATTTAATGTCAGCTAGTGTGAGGTACTGAATTTATTGTAGGCAATTCAAGTAACAAGGTTAAAGCGTGTAGACTACATCGCTATGTTTACTTGCCTTCACCGATATCAAGCAAAAGAGCTAAGCAAGATGCGGAGGCACACAACCTGATAGCAAGCAAAACTCAGCACCAACACAACCACATAAGGGAATACAAACAACAAGGAAAACACTCCTACACCCAAACCTCGTCGTTTAAACAACTATGAACAAACTTCAATCGAAGACAACAATGTTGATCCTTATCTTTTTTATATCTCTTAAAATACAATAGTAGAAGAGGTAAAATATACCATTCTAGAAACTTCATGAAAATATCTAGAACTTCACTAGCATATGAAGATACCATTAGATCATTAAGGTGTCCTAAAATGTCCTTGAAAATGTACTGTCTAGAACTGACAGAGAAGTACTAATTAAAAATGTACTAACTCCTATTTCCTTTATCCAAAAATTCCAAGATTTCTATATGAATAGATAAGTCCATTATCCACAACTCTCCAAGTCATTGGGACCTCCAAAAAATCATTTGGATGATCTAATCTTGGTTAGAAGTTCAGACTAACAATCTGTCAGGCATTGTGCAACATCTTCACTGAACATTTTATATTTGTAGTTACTTAAACCCTATAAAGATGAACTTTACCATTCTGGAAAGGTTGTGAAAAGCACTACAACTTTCTAGTACATCTACAATTGAATGGGTGTCGCTCAGAATTTCAAGACCGAAAGATCATTTAAATTTAAATAGGCATAACACTCTTTTCTTAAACCCAATGGAGGCCTCCTTACATCGCTGGAAAGATCTGAAGACCCTCTACAACACCTATATGAACTTTATATTTTTCTTCGACTTCTAATTAGGTCTAAAACAGAGAACAATAGATGAACACACATTGTGCGAATCTACTGCTAATGGAATCTAGAGATGAGGATAAATATAGAGACCTACTTAAAACAATAATACATTAGTTTATTATTGTGACCAGAGCGTGGAATGACATACATCCATTAACATCAATAATAAATAAGTATACTTAACGCTCCAAAGCAATGAGTTCGCCATCTAGTTAACATTTGAACTATGTAAATTGTCTAATAATCCCTATATAGTTTTGGAGAACAATATTACAGAAACGGTGCATTACATAAAATCACAAGAAAACAACCCCCAGATTCGCCTCGGGATGTGACTGGCATGTCGAGCTCTTTGTTGTGCATGCTCGCTCTTGTTTGCGCGTGCCACATAGCTAGCGATGATCAGCGGCGTTGCTCTGACCAATTGTGAATGCCTCCGAGGCCCTCTCATGACATTTGCTTCCTCTGTTATGCCTCCCTCTCACTTCAGCACTTGTTGCCAACGTCGCCGATAAGATCCTCCGCGCCCGATCGTTTTCTCGCTCCTTAAGGCACCACCACCCCATAGCTGATGGACATTAGCTTCCTTGGATCACTAGCTAGTGCCCCCAAGGTGATCTCATTGAGGACAGTTCATGATAAGGGTTGTATTGGCCATTTCCTTAGACCCCAGGTGTGTAGGTGGAGGGCACTATAAGGTGGAGAGTGAAGAGGAATAAAGGAAGAAAAAAACAAAGGAAGAAAAAGAAAGAGAGAAGAAGAAGAAGAAGAAGAAGAAGAAGAAGAAGAAGAGGAGGAGGAGGAGGATTAGGAGGAGCAGAAGAAGAAGAAGAAGAAGAAGAAGAAGAAGAAGAAGAAGAAGAAGAAGAAGAAGGAAAAAAACAGAAGGATATTGTATAGATATTTCACCATTTTCAACAACTAAGAGAAGTTGTTTTACGAAATATTTTTCTTTTTTTCGAATCGAGGCCATCTCCATTTCCATTACCAAATCAATGGAAATACAACATTTTAGGTTGTTTAGAAAGCAAAAGAAACACTTAGACAAGCTAAAGTGTAATAACCATCTAATAGAAAACATTGACTACAGATAAAAGACAACCCAGATACAAAACGGGACACAAGACAAACCACCACCCCGTAGCTGATGGCCATAGATTCCTTGGATCACTAGCTAGTGCCCCCAAGGTGATCTCATTGAGGATAGTTCATGATAAGGGTTGTATTGGCCATTTCCCCAGACCCCAGGTGTGTAGGTGGAGAGCACTATAAGGTGGAGAGTGAAGAAGAATAAAGGAAGAAAAAATGAAGGAAGAGAGAGAGAGAGAGAGAGAGAGAGAAGAAGAAGAAGAAGAAGAAGAAGAAGAAGAAGAAGAAGGAAAAAAGAAGGATATTGTATAGATATTTCACCATTTTCAACAACTAAGAGAAGTTGTTTTACGAAATATTTTCCTTTTTTTTGAATCGAGGCCATCTCATTTCCAATACCAATGGAAATACAATAGTTTAGGTTGTTTAGAAAGCAAAAGAAACGCTTGGACGAGCTAGAGCGTAATAACCATCCAATAGAAAACATTGGCTACGGATAAAAGCCAACCCAAATACAAAACGGGATATAGGACAACCAATGACGAAAAGACATTGCCCTCTATGGCTTCACTTGGGGTCTCCTGATCATCTTCGCCTTCCAGGTCCGCTTCCTGAATCAGTTTGGCAGTTCAAGTCCTCTTACTTGGCTTAGTGAGCAACTCCATAGCGATCTTCAATGTAGCACTAACTCCATCGATCATAACCTCCTTCTCTTCACCGGCATACAAACCTGCCCACAACCGCATAAGAGCACACGCATGACATAAGATTTCAACAGGATTTTGAATCAACTTGCCCTCAAAACATGCTTTATTCCAGGCTTTCCAAATTGCCCAATATATAGCAGCAATACCAAGAGCATAAGACTTCTTGTTTTGCCCGATGGCAACCATTTTTCACACCAAATATTTTTCTAACTATAGAAGATGAAGCAAAAGAAAAACAGCTTTCATTAGAGAACCTACTACTGAAGCTGTTGTGGCTAGCTAGAGATGGAGTTCTACCAAACGACCCCTTAGTAACATAGGAACAATTCCATCTTAAAATGTCGTCCTTAATCTAGTTTTCATTTATAAGAGAGAGAGAGAGCTGAGGTATGGAAGAAGAGCCTAATTCCCGAATCTACACGCATCCATTCCCTTTACCCAGTAGCTATGTGACAAGTCGGACTGAGGTGGCACCCTACAAACATGGAGTCTGTCCAATCCAGCAATGACAAGTCAGACCACTGAACCCCTCTAACACAGCATGACATCTAACCCAACGCAAGCATCAGTGCGGCAACCTTTTCTACTCTTGCTTCATGCATAAATATTTTCCAATAATTAACAATCAGCGTGATAGATTCCTGGAAAAAATTTTAGCCGTGCCTTTTAAAACCAATAGCATTAAACAAAACCCTAATCAGCGGTCAGGAAGTTGCAGGCAGAGCGCACTAAGCAGCCGTGCCAATGAGGCCGTTCCAACCAAGGCCTCATCAGTCATCATCGTCTACCCAGTGTGGTCGACGGCACATAGCGGATCTCCTGCTGTGCGTCCACTTTTTCAGCATTGACTAATCGATGGAACAAGAAGGGATCAATTCATGGATAGGATAATTTTTAATTTGTCTCTAAAATATTAACGGCCGGATACATGCATACATATAGGATCAACTGACGTGCAGGAATAGACATGTAGCATTCAGACTTGTATCCACCATGATCGGGTAAAGATTAGCTAGGGTTCTGGAACGTTTGAGAGAGCTAGCTGAGTTATTACCACATCATGCTGCCTGTGTGGCGCGGGTGTTTTGCGTGCGGCTCGATCAAAGCTACTTTAGTAGGGTCGCCACTCACCAATCTCAGGCTAAAACGACATTAGTTAGTGGGGGTGTAAGATGATTCGCCAGCATCTGAGCTGACACTGCCTCTATGTCTGAACAGTATGCAAAAAGGTTTCTGACTTCGTCTTCACTCTTCAGCTATCTGAAAGGTTATACGCCCACGCGGCCACGCCTATATCTCTCTGCTATTACTGCGATGCAATGCATGTGTGTATCATTCAGTTTGTGCCTGCAATTTGTGTGGTTCTGCGTCAACGTTTTCTTACTCTCAGAGATGTGCATAATGCATGGTTATTATATTGGTATGAGGTACTAGCAATTATTCAACAAGGGAAAGGAAAAGTTATGTAGGGGGCCGGTCACTTCCCAAAATATTTCCTCTGCCACCTGTCACATCGAATCTTTGAACGCATGCATGGAACATTAAATGTAGGTAAAAAAATAACTAATTGTACAGTTTGTCTGTAAATGTCGAGATGAATCTTTTGAGCCTAATTAATTCATGATTGGATAAATTTTGCCAAATAACAACGAAAGTGCTACAGGAATTTTCCCTCCAAATATTTTGGATCTGAACACAGCCTAGGTATATGTTGCACTGTTGCAATCCTTAGGCCCGTTTGATACAATATAGCTAATTGCTACCTAGCTAAAAATTAGCTAACCTTGTCTCTTTAGTGACATCCGATAAAAAAAATAGCTAAAATTAGCTCTAGTTCATGCGCATCCCAACAAGAGGGCTAATAGATGGGCTATCTTTTTAGCCAAGCCTTCGACTAATTGTTAATAGCTAGCCAACCTTAGAATTTTAGCTCAACTAGTAGTAACTAGTCCTCCCTCATCCAAACATGCTCTTAATGTGAATCTAGATGAACAGCAGATTATAGATATTATTATAATTTTTTTAAAACAACATAGACACACATGTACATATACAAATACTTGTCCCTACAAACGCGCGCACACAGTCTACCTATAAGCGATATTATCAGAATTTTGAATTCTTACAAAAACATTTTTGTAACTTTCACAATTTCACTTTAGTTATTACTTCCCTGAGAAACCTTGTCCCAAATCAATGGTTCCATACCATGGATACCATGACGATGTAAAGCAGCATCGCAACCCTTGCTATTGAAGAATTTGTGTAAGTTTTTTAGCTGTAGAGAGCTTCATTCTGAATTTTTAGTCTAGGACTCCAAGAGCTCCTTTAGGCCCTGTTTGGATCTGAATAGATTTTAAGAATCTAAATAAAAAAAATCTAATGTGTTTTATTGGATTACATGCATGTTTATTAAAAATCCACTAGAATCCTACCTTGTTGGATGGAATTCTAGGATTGTTTTTATCCAGATTCTTGTAATCCCATGGTAACCAAACGCTACCTTAGTTTTTGGGAGACAAACCATTTCCAAGCAACTTTTAGAGGTTTTCTATCATTTGCTTCTGCTCCTGTCCATAGTGAAAGGATCTATAGATGGCTAGAGAAGGAGTGAATATATAGCCTATAAAAAGCTTACTCTCATCTTCTAGCATCATGAACTTGGCATACTTGTCCTTGAAGATGTATAACTTGGCTTCTTTTACCACCGATGTGTCCTCCTATGAATCCTCAAGCCTCTTCCATACATGATGTGCCATCTCCAAGTCTTTGCTTGACTCAAAAACCTTGGGATCAAGACCTTCATAGATCACATTGAGAGCTTTATCATTCAATTGCAATAGCTCTTGATGAGGACATGACACCTTCAGATACAACCATTGATTATAGGGTGAGCTCGTTCCTATATATTGGTTTTCTCCTTTGCTTCTACTAGATTCTTTGTTCGTTAAGCAGGGAAATAAGTTTCTACTTAAGAAACTCTTTGAAATTTCATTCAATGATACTCAACTCTCTGAATTCCTCTATGACTTCCAAAAGGAATGATATGGTGTTCTTAACATTTTCAATATTAGCATGCATTGAGACCAACTAAATTAAGTTGCTAGCTTTTGAGCACCCTTCTTAAGGTTTTAATATTTTTGGCTTTATATGTTTGGTTGGTGTTGATTGACAAGCCATGATGGATATATAATTTGCTAAACCTGCTCATGTTCTAACCAATAATTTTTAAATCTAGAGATCTTCCCTTTGGAATGAATGTAGATATGTTCACCACACAAGACCAATGATCAAATGTCTCCATAGCCATGGTTCTAATAAAGGTGTCAAGGTAGCTTAAAGTCCAGGAACTTGAAGAACCGATCAAGTGTTTCTAGGAGAGGGGAAGGCTACTTGTTTGTATAAGGTCCATGATCATCCTTGCCATTTGGGAACTGTGGAATGATAGGGATACACAGGTTATCAATCAGAAAGAGTAGCCTCTTATGTCGCTATTCTCAAAGATCAAAGATACATATGAGACGATGAATTGGGTGCTTGCAATCGCAGGTGCAAAGGACTTTAGTCCATCCTTATGTAACATCATGTGACTACCATTTGTACTAGTGTAAACTCGTCCATTGACAATGTTATCCTAAACGCTAGACGGTAAACAGTCGGTCGCCTACCGTTTAGCCATTATTCAGGCAAAACGGACCATTAAATGCAACAGGCTACACGGCTAATTAAACGGGCTAAACGGGCGATTAAATGGAAACGACATACCACAATTGTAGCGTTTCCGTGGTGTTTAAACGGGCTACGACAGTTTAGGCGAACGGTGCCGCTGAGGGCTTGAGGCTTTTCTCGGTTAATTAATTATTTATACTTACACTCCCTCCATCCCAAAATAGATAGCCTTATAGGATTCGATTTTATCTAAAAATACTTGCTTATAGCATCTCAATGCATCTTTCTCTTTTTCTAATACACTTTCTCTTTTCCCAATATATCTTTATCTTTGCCTCTCTTCTTCTCATAGGGTGTACTTTGGTCTTTTTAGCTATAACAAACTTTCTATTATTTAAAGACAGAGGGAGTAGATTAGATCTCCAGTCCTGTTAGTTTTTCAAAGAAAAGACAAAAAAGATGTGTATGGGTAAAGAGGACGGGGGGCAAGAGAAATTCCTCAATATCGCCCACTAAACTGGAAAGACGCAGGAAGTCATTAATTCGTCTCCACATAATGACATAATCTGTCAAACCTTTTTATCCCCCAAAAACGATGGAGAAGGGCACCACCGAGATTTCAGCACTAAACGTATCATCAGGTGCAAAGCCTCCCAGCCAGGTTGCATCAGCGCGCGCGCCTATAAATCCGTAGCCCTAACTATCTAGGCCCAGTAGTATCGATCATGCATGCCTGCCCAGCAGCTCAAGTCATTGGCTAGCTAGCTAAAGCTACATCTCGGCTAGCTGCAACCACACAGCACTAGTTATCAGGCCGGCAAAATGCTGGCGTCCAACTCCTCGTCGTCGTCGACCGTGAACGTGAAGATGGCGTCCGACGGGGTGTGGCAGGGCGAGAACCCTCTCGACTTCGCGCTGCCGCTCCTCGCCGTGCAGATCGCCGTCATACTCGCGGTCACGCAGGGCCTTGCCCTCGCGCTCAGGCCACTGCGCCAACCTAAAGTTGTCGCCGAGATTCTGGTACACTCCAGTTTCATTTCATTTCTCTATATATGCGTAGTGTTATTTTGGAGAACCACCGGAGATAATCAATTCACTAGCATGATTTTTAACTAAAATCTCACTCGCATGCAACAGCAAAAACGGATACAAACACAACAGCTGTGTTTGTTTTTTTTAAACATTATTACAAAGGCTGCTCGATGACACGTCTACAAACATAACCACACTCAAATCGACTCGCCCATGCTTTGTGGTTTGCTATATTTGTAATAACATCATATACAGTATGTTACCATGCATGATCCGACCAAAATCATATCAATTAATGACCATTTTATGGAATAAATCGGCGCGAATGTTTTTATGGATCGTGGTTTAATTTATGCGCTGGGAAATGATGAAACCTTTTGAAAATGATACAAATCTGTAAAAGCAGTGAAGAACTAACTGCTCATAAGCCACACGGGCACATCTCGAACCATTCACTGAGCACACACTTGTCCCCAGCCGCATTTGCATGCTTTTGCTTTCCTCCTCCATTACAGGAGGATCTAGTATGCTCGTGTTGACCATATGTCCGTATATAATAAATTATATGTCGACGCCGAGTATACTCCCTCCGTCTCTTGTCAACAGTTATTCTCAACTTTGACTAAATTTATATAAAAATATATTAATAATTATAATACATAATTAGAATCATTAGACAACTCATTTTATTTATTTTTATAATAAATTTATTTAGAGATATAAATGTTGCTAATGTTTTCTATAAATCTAATCAAATTTAATAAAGTTCGGCCGGCACGTAAACTATGGCGGCAAATATTTAGGTCCAAGACCATAACAACTCATCATTTTCTAGACCAGGCATGTCAGGTCATGTCAAAAGCCAGCAGCTCCTGTTAATGTTAGCATTATTCTGTTGACCTCTCGAGTTGAGCTGAGCTGAGCTGAGCATGGCATCACGAGTCACCGACTCACCATGGCAACAAAAATGATCTGTGTGCTTGCTTATATTGGTGTCAACGACACGTCCTGGTGCAGGGCGGCATCTTGCTGGGCCCGTCGGCGCTGGGTCGATGGGGCGCCTTCCGCCGCGTCATCTTCCCGCCATGGAGCACCGCGGCGCTCGACACCGTGTCGGGCCTGGGCCTGCTGCTCTTCCTGCTCCTGGTCGGCCTCGAGCTCGACTTCCGCGCCGTGCGCCGCGCGGGGCCGCGCAGCGTGGCTGTCGCCGCCGCGGGCATCGTGCCGCCGTTCCTCGCCGCGCCGGGGCTCGTTCCACTGCTGCAGCTCGCCATCGTCCCGCCGCCGGCTCCAGCCTTCCTCCCGCTCTGCGTGTTCCTCGGCGCCGCGCTCTCGGTGACGGCGCTGCCCGTGCTCGCATGCATCCTCAAGGAGCTCGGCCTCCTCGGCACGCCGCTCGGCGAGACGGCCATGGCCGCGGCCGCCGTGAACGACGTCTTCGCGTGGGCGCTCCTCGCGCTCGCGCTCGCCGTCTCCGGCGGCAGCAGCGGCGGGGGCGGGCCCAACCCCAGGGCCACCCCGCTCGCTCCGGTCTACATCCTCGCGTCGGGGGCGGCCTTCGTGGCGCTCATGCTGTGCGCGCTCCGCCCGCTCATGGCGCGCCTGGCGCGCCGCGCGGGTCCCGAGCGCAGCGCAGCCGCCGCGCTGGCCTCCTCCCCCGGCGCCGTCGTGGCCTGCGCGCTGCTCGCCGGCGCGGTGACCGACGCCATCGGCGTGCACCCGGTGTTCGGCGCCTTCGTCTTCGGGCTGTCCGTTCCCCGTGACGGCGGCCTCGCGGAGCGCGCGCGGGAGAAGGTGGCGCCGCTGGTGTCCGGGCTGATGCTGCCGCTCTACTTCGCCACCAGCGGGCTGCACACCGACGTGGACGCCGTCTGCGGCGCGGCCGCGTGGGGCATGGCCGCGCTTGTCGTCGCCGTCGCGTTCCTCGGGAAGTTCGGCGGCACGTTCGTGGTGGCCACCGTGACCGGCATGGCGAGGCGCGAGGCGGCCGCGCTTGGCGTCGCCATGAGCGCCAAGGGGCTCGTCGAGCTCATCGTGCTCAACATCGGCAAGGAGAGGAAGGTGCGCGCCGGCTACTTATACTTTTCACGTTGGTTCTTATTAATCAATCGAGAACATGCGTTCCTTCAACATGCTGGTGATCGAGTGCAGGTGCTGGACGACACGACGTTCGCCATCTTCGTGATCATGGCGCTTACGACGACGGTGCTGGCGACGCCGTTCATGACCGCGCTGTACCGCAGCACGCCGACAGCGACCACCCCTGAGACTGACGGGACGGAGCTCAAGGGCGGCGATGCCTGTCCGGCCTAGTAGCTCTAGCTCACAGGCCGGCTCACAAGGATTCGTCACCGTTTGTTGTATACTAGTTGCTTTGTATGGCGGCAGGTGACTGTATTGTAACAATCTGAACTTTATTTGTCGTGCCTGGTGTGGTGTGTTTGCAATAACCGCAGTTGATAATAGTCCGTGCCTACGTCAATTTTCTCATTCAGCTATGGGCAATGCTACGATACACATCTCAAATAAACATGAGTCGTTGATTATTGGGCAGGGCTAGCGCTCGGACGTCCAACCCCAGGCCCGCGTCCGGACGTAGCTCCGACGCCTGCAATCGGTTCGCATTGGACTCGCATCAGATCCCGTGCCAGCGAATAGTGTACAGCTGCGCACGACTAATCCCAAGCCGGTGACCGCGTCCGACCATCCGGGACTCGATCCCCATCCTGGTTGCGCCCCCGGCGTCAAGCCCGTCGCGCTCCTTCCCCTCCCCCACCACGCCGCGCTCCTCCCCTCGCCACGGCGCCGTCTCCGCCGCGCCCCCATCCTCCACCATGCTCTGTCTCGGCCGCACCCTTTCCCCTGTTATAACGTCTCATCTCCTCTGCAACATCCGTCTGACCGTCGCAACATGTGCAGTATACTATTGAAACATACTTGTATAGTCATTGCAACATCTAGATGAAATACATGAAACATGCGTCTGAAACAGCTGAAATATTTGAAACATATATTTGCAACATACGTCTAAAACAGATGAAACATATGGAACATACACTAAAAACATACGTGTGTAGCCATTGCAACATATGCGACATCAAATCCTTTTGCAACGTCAAGATGGAACACATGAAACATACAGATGAAACGCGTGAAACATACATATGAAACAACTGAAACACTTGAAACATATACTTGCAACATACGCAACATACAGATGAAACACTTGGAAACAACTTCTGAAACACACCTTAAAACAAAATATGGCGCCGCCGGCAGCCATGACCTACCTGGTGCAAAACTGCGGTGGCTAGCAAGCAGCGCTCGAGTGCAGTGGAGAGGGAGAATGGCGGCAGGCAAGCGGCTGGACGTGGTGAAGAACGCACTGGAGCAGTCGCCGTGGACCACGCCATGTCGACTCGAAGAACTCGACGGCGAGTGGTGAGACAGGAAAGCAGGCGGTGGCGCTCAGGCGCGGTGCAGCACGCCACTGCATTGTGGCCGTGGCGGTGCGTGCGCGGCAGTGCGGTCGCGGCGGAGCAAGTCATGGCGATACAAGCGCGGAGAGTTGGTTCGAAAATGGATGGGAAAACAGTGACGATTCGAGAAGAAGGTGAGAGCGGCGTTTTTTTTAATTTTCGTGTGGATGGCAGTGTTACCTGTTGGGCCGTTCGGGGATCGAGGTCCACCAGCGCGCGTCCGGACGAAACGGACGCCTACCCACAGCATTATCGTTGATTTTTGGGGTTTTGAATTAATTAATTAATTAGTTAACATAGGATGGATAATAAATGATAGATGGATATGCCTTGCTTCATACCCTGTAATTTCAAAAGGCAGATCTATGCTGATATGAAATCACCAAGGGGTTGATACCTCAACGAACACACATATTTGATGTGGAGATGTGATGGATGAATGTATGCGATCTAGATAAAATGTACTTCAATGAGGTGGTGAATTGATAACTAGTTAGAGTTTAAGTAAAATTTAGCCGACCTGTTTGATAGACTAAAACTAAAGTTTAGATGACTAGAAATTAGTTCGTCAATATCAAACATGTCCTTGGTGACGTCCGTATCGTATTTCATACAAAAATCTATAGTTTCGGCTTCCACCCTTGCTAATTCCCTGAGATCCCTGGCGTTTAAGATTGAATGCCTTGTCTGGCGTCTTCCCCACTGGAGCAAGCCAACTTTTGTCTATGGGCAGAAGAATACAGATCTTTTCACCATCCTGGTAGTACCAGCTAACAACTGGGGTCTGGAAATCTACTGAAAATAGTTCAACCATATGCCTAAAATCAAAGTAATACAAGTAGGTAATTTCCCTTTGCCTATCTACCGTACAACATATCTCAAAAAGTGAAGTGAAAGGTCTCTCTTAGCTGTATTCTCTTCCCTGTTTTGCTTCCAGTCCTGTTCACAATGAAAGCTGCTACTGGCTGAGTGGCACGCACTCGATCTCGATCTCGACCTCACCGCGCTCGACGTTCTGGAGCTTCAGCGTGATCTCCTGCTTGACCTTGCCATTCGCAACGGAGATGACGCTGTCCTTGGCGAGCACGCCGTTGCTGTCTTCACTGGCTGACCATCTGTAGAGTTCTGTCGGTTCGGTGATGCTCGAGTTCTCGTGCTCCTTCGTTGCTGCAATCAGTGGCCGGATGTCCACCTCGGCCTCCCCCATCCGGTCATCGGAGCTGAATGTGTCCTTGTCGAATACTTGCTGTTATAGTCAGGTTAAAAGAACACAACGTAGGTGAGTGAAGGGTTTGAAGAAAACATTTCATCTGAAGTGAATACTTACTTGGAAAATTGAGTCACTAGATAGAGAAATGAGAGAGATGCTTAGCAGGGATTAATTATATATGAACAACTCAAAAGTCAGAAACAAATGAATGCATACCAGCTTGAGAGGTGGAATTGGGTCGGGGATCGAAAGCATTAGTCTTTCATTCCAGATAGGATTCAGGGTGTTCTTTATCACCTTTGTTTTCATGGACTGAAAAATATGACTGTTAGCTGGAAGTCCCAAAACATTTGAATAAGGAAACAAATATCTTTGTAAAATTAAACCGCCATAGCTACCCACAGAAATGTGCTTACCTGGTGCCCTAGATTAATCATGACATATGGATCACTCGACATCACATCACGAACAGCTAAATCTGTGCCTTTTACGATATTGACCTTGATTAATCCAACAAATTCTATCATTCCCACATCCGACTGAAAACAGAAAACACAGAATTAATGTAAATGTGATATATCAAGTGCCACATTACATCGAAAATTTAGCATCAGTGGGGTGGTCGCACCATTTTCTTTAGGCCTTTGTTATCTGATGAATCCTTTTTCCTCCAGCTATTTCTAAAAGTATGGCCAAAACCATACTTGCTGCTATTATGCTGCTGGTGATTTTTGTCTGGTGGTGCATGCTTTCTGTTAAGTGGTAAAGGGCACGAAAATTGTGGATCACACACAAACTGTTGAAACTGGTATTTTTTCCTGCATGCATATAAACAGGAAAAAAAAACAAAGTATCATTAGATACAATTAGCACAAATACTGACAATCAACTACCTCAACATGTACCTGATAAAATCATTACGCTCCTCAGTTGAGCAATCATGTTTTGGCTTTTTGTTTTCGGGTAAAAAGGCTTCATATCTTGTGTTAACAACAGAATTTCCACCTGATTCAGCTAAACAGTTGACTTCTTCATCTGTCCACTCATCCAGATTCACAGAAATCACCTATACTCCATTCAAAATGAATAGTCAATTAGTTCAATATAAGGACACAATATGCTCAGGCTTAGAACTTTAACAGTAAACATAGAGTAGCATTACAATTAAAAATTGGGCATTAATCATTTTCCACAGTAATTCATAGTGTGTATCCTTTTGACAAGGGAAATAATGAGTGACTGCAATGCACATTTATTGGTAAAGTAGGCTATATGTTCTTTAAAAGAAGTTTAAATTTTGGAGCCTTGCTTTATTATATAATAGGTCCAATAGAAAAGGAAATTGGAATAAGTCAATCTGTGGTAAAAATGGCAGAACATATAGGAACTAAAAAAAAACAGAGTAAAGTTCATTGGCCACCTTTGATATGTGCACACCAAGACTTCTATGAGTTCCAGAGCACTTAATGCAGATGAATGCGCCAAAAGGCAGGGCCCTACAAGTGCAAAAGCAGTTTAATTGTAATCGAAATCTTGAGGACCATCTGAAATATAAGATTGAAGTTTATGTGTGCTCCAAATTTATATCGTAGTAAAATTATTTGTGAGAACCGCATGTCTGATTAAAACAATCAGACCAAACGTATACCCCATATGCTTAAGTTAGGTTAACTCAAATGTTCATATTTTCATGTTTGGTCATTTATGTACTAAAGCAGTAAAGCTGTATAAATATAATGTCAGACCCCTTTAAAGAGAATTTACAAAACTGACCGAGGACAATTATCCTATGCCAAAAGGCAACTCTATCAGTGTTTTGCAAGCATAAGCCAAATTGATTGAATATTCAGAGTGAATGAAATATGTCACACATACGCCCATTTTGGATCTGGATTGCCACAGTCTGCGCAGTATTTGTTTGCTGGTTGGTTCAACAAATACTCCAACATTTCCCTTGCATTAGCAGGATCGGTATCTGAAAACCATCACAAAGAAATCATTTGGAGATCAGTAGTCATTTGCAGCGGTAACACATAAATTAGGCATCGCCAGTTAACAAATACTCCGTAAAGGATATTGTACCAGCAGCTCCACCTACCCATCATTTATCACATAAGGCTATTTATTTAGTCTAATTTCTCTTTGCCAATTTAATTGTGATTGATGACATCGATTCCTTCCCTTTTCTCTATCCAAATAGCAATGAAATATTATAGAAGATGTCACAGACAATTCACAAAGGTGAAAACGGGAAAGGAAGATGTCACAGAACATTCACAAACCTTTCTCCAAAAAAAAAAAGAACATTGACAAACCTGATGTCTCCGAATGATCATCGCCACCTTGCTGGGCTTCAAATCCGTCGCATGTCCTTCAAGACAAAGAGGAGCAAACCATCAAACTGCCATTTCCTTGGAAAAGTGCATGTCCCGGATGGAGAAATGCAAAAGATGGAGTACGAGATTGCATCAATAAAATCAGAAAGAAGACGGGAAAAAAAACTACCAACCTTTTGTAATGGGCGCTTGGGGTATCAAGAAAATGCAGAAGATTGTTGCCCTCCATCCCCTGTCGTTCCATGTTCTCTCTCACTCTACCTCCTGAACTCATGGAAGAGAAGAAGAACGGGGTGACCCGCCATGACCACACACCCCGTGATTAATCAAGAACCAGGGTTCCGTGTGGCGCCCTGATCAAATTGGCTGGACAAACAAACGGGGCAGCCAGATGAGAATTGAAGGTGGGGGGGTCAGGGATTCGCCGATTTCTTGGTGTTCTTCCGTTTCTTCCCTGTTTCGTCTTTGGTTTTTCTCCCTTGTTTCTGTTGGGATGTGGGGAAGCCGGCCGTATGGCCAAGAATAGGCAGTGACGGCAATTGATCTGTTTTCTGCGTGCAGTTTTGAGGAGTTTTCCGCTGGAAGAAGGCGGAATATGCCGCATTGTCAGCAACAACCACACACCATAGCAGGCAAACCAGCGAAGTCTCACAGAACTTGCACAATGCGATAGCAAATTGAAGAGCAAATTGCCGTGGGGCTGTGGTGCTTTGGTAATCAGAGGATTACCAGGGCCGTTTGTTTGTATTTTCGTTGAACTTTAACGAAAACCGTGCACAATGCACGTTCGGAAAAAAAAAATTGAAGAGCAAATAGTTGACAACTGAACATTGCTTGTTTATTTCATTAGCAGCTAAACCTTAAATTTTTCACAAAAGAAGATAACAGACTAAGACAACCATGTTACCAGAGGTTGCATTGGTGACTTTGAGCAGAACACAAGCATTGCGTTAGCAGTATCGCAAAATACACGCATACCATACCGGTAGCAGGTTCGCGAACAGAATGCAAGCATTCCAGAACAAAAGATTTCTCCTAGATCGCTGCAGTGCAGGCAGTTCTTGATCCCTACTTTGATTCCTGATTCCTGGTAAAGAGAAGCAAGAACACGGTTAGGCAACATGTCACAGAGAAGACGAGATCAGCATGGACAGGGAGAGGAATAGCCACGCCACGCAGAGCCGGGCAGCCAGGGTTCGCTCACCAAAAGTGTCGCATACGCATGACGCACAGGGAAAGGGCACTATGCACGGCGACCGGCTCCAGCGTGCCCCGCCGCGGCCTTCTCCATCTCGACGTCGAGCATCTTCATCCTCAGCTCCTTGTAGATCTCCGCCAGCTTGGTCGTCTGCTCCTTGTATTTCTCCGCCAGGTTCATCATCACCACTGCGTCGACGGACCCCGCGGCCAGGGCTTGAGCCGACAGGTCCGCCACAGTGGCCTCCGCGGGCTTGCTGACGCGCGCCTCCCCATCGTCCACCGACATGTTGGCAGACGACGCAGCCGGCTTGGCGCTTCTCGGTCTCTTCGGGATCGGCGGCGGCACAAAAGTAGCACGGCGGCGGGCGGCCTCTGCAGCAGCCCCATGCCCGTCGACGGAAGCACCGCCGCGTTTTTCGCCCACAGCTGCACCGAACACGGCGTCATGCTTCTTCTCGTAGATATAGCTGAGGGGCTTGACGCGCCCCCTGCAGCGCTTGTGCGTTCTCTCAGAGTTGATGCCGTCAGAGGTGAGGCACGAGTTGACGGCGACCGCCGCAGCGCGGCAGTCCTCGTGGACGAAGGCGCCGCCGCGCGCAGCCACCGATGCAGTGCCGCCTGCGTCCCCGGCCGCCGCAGCGCCCTCGATAACCACCGCACCATCAGGCGCCTCCACCGCTGAACCGCGCCTGGCGTCCCCTGCCGGGACAAAGCCCTCCGCCGCCACCGCCGCACTGGCACGCGCGTCGACCACCGCAATGCCGCGCTCGTCGCCGGACGGACCAAAATCACCGACCGCCGCCGTACGGCTATCGGCGTTTCCTGCCGCAGAGCCGCCCTCATCCGCCGCCGCTCCGTCATACGCGCCCGCGGCCGCAGTACCGCCAGCGTCTCCCGCCGGGGCTCCGCGGCCCGCGACTTCATCAGCCCACACAGCGTGGAGATCGCTGAAGAATGGCCCGGCCTGCCCCTTCACGTATTGCCTCTTGAGGGTTTTCACGCGATCCTTGCACTGAACATGCGTCCGACAGGAGTCGCGGCCGGCGGTGATGCCGCGGTACGTGTTCACCGCGAACGCCACGGCGCGCCAGTCCTCGGTGACGAGGGCACGGGAGCAGCGCGCGCGGCCGCGAATGTGCAGCGGCACCCACGCGTCCTTGGTACCCCTGCGGCAGCGAATGTACAGTGGCGCCCATGCTTTGATGAGCACGGCCGTCTCCTCATGGCTCCATCGGTCGAAAGACGGCTTCCATGCTGGCACCTGGCTCATCTCGACCACAGCGATTAGCAAGGACGAGAGCTGGGGGATTGGATGGTGGGATGCGGAGAGCCGGAGTGGTTTGTGGAAGGGAAGGCGGAGACGGAGAGGTAGCTAGCCACAGCTGCAAGGTTTTAAAAGCTTTCTACTAGGGGCCGCTTCCATGCCTGCATCTGGCCCATTTGACAACGCCGAGAAGTGAGGACGAGAGCAGGAGACGGAGGTAGCCTAGTTCTAGCTTCGTGGCTACTGCTACTCTCAGAGATGGCAACGGTACCCGAAATCCGAGTACCCGACGGATATTACCCAATAAAGAGATAGGTATGGAATAAATTTTCTACCCGTAGATATGTTATTGGACAAAATCATATACCCATCGGGTATGGCGGGTACAGGTGCGGGTGTATACTACCCATACCCGCATACCCGCGGGTAAGACATACCCGCAAAAATAACTAGTTAACCTCAGTTATTTGAGCGTATATAAGTCATGAATTTGGTTCATCGATACATCCACTATATTTCTAATAGATTGCCTTTGTTGTAATAGTGCTAATAATGTTTGTTAGGATGTTTGTAACTTGTTGGAAGCTTAGAATGATTTATTTTTGCATGTGACTATTTGATATTTTTAGGTAATTTTCGGGTATGCTATTGGATACGGGTTTCTCGTCGGGTGAGAATTATCCGACGGGTACGGGTATAGAACTATTTTTTTATCTGCATACGGGTACGGGTAACCCGATGGATAAAATTTTGTGGGTGTAGGTACGGGTACGGGTACGGGTGGATACTACCGTTGGATAGGTACCCATAGCCATCTTGAGCTACTCTGCTAGCACCGGAAGAAGAGCACTGGGTGGGCCGAGTGGTGGGAGAGGACTACCGCCGTGCCTCGGTTTTAGAAATTTTGATGTGACTATGGGAGAGATGAGCAAGTACTATGGGAGCTATGTTTAGGCCTGTTTAGTTTAAAACTTTTTTTTGCTTTCACTCGTCACGTTGAACGTTTGGACAGGTACATAGAACTAAATATAGGTAAAAAATTAATTGTATAGTTCTCGTGAAAATCATGAGACGAATCTTTTAAGCCTAATTAGTCCATGAAAAGCCTTAAGTGCTATAGTAACCAACATGTGCTAATAACAGATTAATTAATATCATTAGATTCGTCTCGTAGTTTCCTAACGAGTTCTGTAATTTGTTTTTTATTAGTATCTGAAAACCCCTTTCAACATCTTCTGACATATCCGATGTGACATCTAGAAATTTTCTTTTTGCGAACTAAACGCAGTCTTAGTTCCAAAAAAATTTCAAAATTCCCCGTCACATCGAATGTTTGGACATATGCATAGAGCATTAAATATAGACGAAAAAACTAATTACACAGTTTGATAGAAAACCACGAGACGAATCTTTTGAGTCTAATTAATCCATAATTAGACACTAATTAACAAATACAAATGAAAGTGCTACAGTAGTCAAAGTCCAAAATTTTCGCGAACTAAACGTACCCTTTGGCAGATGGCTTACGGTTCTAGCTGAAAAGACATGCAGCTCTGTTACGACAGAAAAATACTATTTTTTAGCTGAAACAGGGCCTAAAATTCTGGTAAAATTCTAGGGAAATATGGAATTCTGAAAATACAAATGGAAAAACGTTTTCCTCATTTCTAGTTTTTTCCAAAAAAAAAATACAAAAATGGTCGAGTCGAATGCGAAAAAATGGAAGGTTCGTAACGGAAAAATTCAGTCCGCTTTCAGCCATACATGTATGCATGCACAAGAGGACCAGCATCTCTAGACGACTAGGCCTACACCTGTCTGCAGGGTTTTATATCAAATTTATATAATTTGACTATATTTCTAAGAAATATTAGCAACATTTATATCTCTAAATAATTTTATTATTAAAATATATTTAACAATTAATCTAAAAATATATATTATGAATCATAAATATTAATAATCTCTTGTACATATTTGGTTAAAGTTGAAAACATTTGACCTTTTTTTGAGAAAACGACTTTTTTAATAGTGATCATAATCCTCTGGGTGAGACTTGGAATACTCCATATGGTGCTTTAACTGAATTTTCAGTGATGTAAGTGGCATGCATTAAATTCAGATCAAGGAGTGTAGGAGTAGATTTTTTTTAAAAAAGAAAGTTAACGATTTTGTTACTTATCAGCTTGGCTTATGGTACAGTGTTTTTCTCTCACAACAAATCAGCGAACAGTACTTTTCAGCGAAATGAACAGGGCCTCACGAACTTATCAGAGAATAATTAATCCGAAGTGTTTGTTGCACAATCCTTAGGCCCAGTTTAATTCCAGAAAATTTTACAAATTTTTTCAAGATTTCCCGTCACATGGAATCTTTGACACATGCATGAAGCATTAAATATAGATAAAAAATAAAACTAATTACACAGTTTAGCTGTAATTCACGAGACGAATCTTTTAGACTTAATTGGTTCATGATTGGACACTGATTGCTAAATAACAACGAAAAGTGCTACAATAGCATTTTGCAAAAAATTTTGCCATCTAAACACAGCCTCAGTGGTGGAGCCAAGATGTTACGGCAGGGTATTCCATGTAAAAAAAATTGCAATGTAAATATAAATAATATATTCCTTCCAGCCAATTTAAAAGTTTCGTCGTGCCCTCCCAATGCCATGCCAATTGCATCAAACGCATAGCGCTCTGGCGTTGCCGCCGACCGTCGCCGCGGTGCATGCAGCCACCTACGGCTCTGGATGCAGCAGTTGCGCCAGCCACCAAGCGACACCGCGACAGTCCTCTGTACGCGAGCAGCGAGTCGCGACTGGCGACTTCGCGAGGTGCCGAAGGGTAGGCTGGCCTCCTTGGGGTGGGGCTGGGGGCAGTTCGCCTGTTTCTCTGTGGGCTGCTAACTGATTTGTGGGCTTTTGATTCCAATTGGATTGGATAATCACAGGGAATACCATTATACATTTATACTATGGAGAATACTCAATATACTCCCTCCGTTTCAAATTATAAGTCGCTTTCACTAAATAGATAGCAAAGTGAATGTACCTAAAAAAAAGTCAAAGCGAGTTATCATTTAAAACGGAGGGAGTATTTATTTTTTTGTCACCAAAATCTTGGGTATTCCATGGAATACTAGGAAATACCCGCCGCCCCTACATTACGAAGAGATGTATACATGAGATCAGCTATCATGACTTTATTTATATCTCCAATCTTTGAAAGAGTGGGGAGTAGATTTAAAATGTGTATATCTATGTATACCTGAGGAAATTTGAAGCGTTCGGTTTCTAAGCAAGGTTTGCATGGACTTGCCCATGGGATCAAGCCTTGTCTTACCGGTCTAAGTGTAGCAAAACTTCTCTCTAGCCAAAACAAATCAAAAGCTTACTAGCAAAAAAACAACTCGCCAAAACACAAAATCGTGATCACGACAAGTTCCTCGCTGAGCAAGGCGAGGCGAGCGATTGCCGCAGAACCGAACGTGCCCTACGTGTCTATGTAGCTGGTTTTCTGGCTTGCTAAGTTAATTTGACAAATTTTACCAAAATCATCCATGTGACTGGCATTGTGTTTAATAAGTTTATTATAAAATAAAACTTTTTTTTAACTCGATTCATGCTCTCATGACAGAAAAGTATGGTAAAATTTGATCAGATTGTTGAGAGATCTTTGGTTCCTTCACCGGAACATTATACATGTGTTTGATTATAGAGATGGATAGAAAGCACTAAATGGTCCACAAAATTCTTACCGCCATCACTCCTACCCTAGCGAGTATTCCTTGTCTCTAAAAAAATCAATTCCTAAACAAAATTTTGTCTACGAAAGAATTAATCTCTAGAGCGGATGTCAATTTATTCCTCTTCAAAGTCTCGGTCGCATTAAATCATAGCCCCAAATTCCCCAATCTCCATCCAATTTGAGTGTTGGTCTACGTCCAACAGCATTTAATATCTTTCGAATACTCCAACAACACATCTTATTGTATTGGAATCCTCAAGTGCTCTCGGCAACTGCGGAGATATTATTGATGTCCAGTCAGGGATAACATGGCCTTTTTCCTTGTTTAGCAACCACAATGTATACGGACTGGTTAGTCCATATGCACATCTTTTGCGTTAGTGGACTATAATTATTGTTGTTGCCACAATGTATATCGTCTAAGTAGTCCATATGAGAGAGGCAAGGGAGAGAGAGAGTGAGCAGAGAGAACAATTATTTGTTTATTTCTTATGGTCAGTCCATAGGACTACGGATATCCTTAGTTATGAACTGCTCTATAGTCCACCTCTATAATGTTCTAGCTAGTTGGTAGACAATAATCTAATGTCTATGGACTGCTTTTCTCTAACATTGTTATTGCTCTCAGTGAGTGTTGAGAACCATTTTCCTTCGCTGCTGATCAGCACCACTATCTGCACAAGGCGGGTTTGCGTTTGCTCTCATGCATTCCGTATCGTCTTATCGAAGGTCTTTCCAGAATTTCCTAAATTCCACTGTATAAAAAGAAGGTTTCTATCACATCAAAATACCGGTACGTATATAAAGTATTAAATGTAGATGAAATTAAAAATTAATTGTACAGTTTTGTTGTACTTTGTGAGACGAACATTTTGAGTCTAATTAATTAGTGTTTGGACAATTATTACCAAATAAAAACAAAATACTACAGTACTACAGTACAGCACAGTACATTCGGTGCTGTGCAATCATTTCATGTTACAGCCTTACAGGAGGAGTAACGTCGCACTGGCACTGCCGCGCGCGGTATGCACGCACGTCACGACGACACTGGCTCCTGTCCGACTGTGATCGCGACGTCAATGCGCCGGATGCGACCGCCTCCTAAAAATGCACCGGCAGGCGGCAGGCACAGGCAGCCATGAAGCAAGGCAGAACCGTTCTTGCCACCATTTTTGAGACAATTGTGCCACTCACCACCGGAGGCGGTCTTCTCGTCCTGGAGGATTTGATATCCTGTAGTTCAATTTTACTGCTCGCTCCGTCCGCAATAAAATACAATTCTCGTTTTTGGGAAGTTCAAACTATTTTAACTTTGACTAAATTTATATAAAATAGTACTTTTATCGAGCAATCAAACTCCTTTCAAGTTTGACATCAATATTTATATCTCCAAATAAGTTTATTAAAAGGTATATTCTACAACTAATCTATTAGTATTTTTCACACATCATAAATATTAGTATTTTTTATATATTTGGTCAAAGTTAGAAAAGTTTGACCACTCGATAAGCGAGTTGTGCACTTATTTTAGAACGGAGATAGTACTAGAAATACGTGGTCCTACGGATAGATATATACTTATTTTAAATACTTATTTTGGAACAATTTTTTAATATTAGAAGTGTATTTATTATGAGATGTACTCGAGTGACCAACCATTGGGGTATACTGATAACATGTGGGTCCCACTGCAAATATAGGTGATGATGTTCAAATCCATCCATCCCATTAAACTTAATCACCCTAATCCATATCTATATCTAATCTATACCTAATATTTAATTGTGAAAATTTCTGGCCTTTTTTTTTGTTTCCGCTCCCTTTTCAATCTGCCTTTCAATCTGCCGTTTACTGCCCGAGTCGTATGCGGCGTACGCGGCGCTCCTGTCGCGGCAGCAGCTAATGGCGGAAGCCACGCGAGGGCTGCTGGCGGTGGCGCAGCAGCAGATGGCGCGACGACCGGACCGGCAGGCCTCGGCCACGCGCAGCGTGCCTGTTCCTCCTCCCCCGATCAAGATGCGCTTCGTCCCAAGCACGATGATGCCAGCTGCGGATGTCATGGACGCCGGCTCCTCGGCGCCCTCCACGCCCTCGCACTCCTCGTCCTCGTTGGGGACGACACCCTCGCCGTGCGGGCCGCTCTCGTCGTCTTCCTTGTCGAACTACTCGGCGTGCGCGTCCCCACACCTGACTCCGGCGGGCGCGGCGTGGGGGCTGGCGACGACGAAGCCGCCGCCTTCCTTGTCGGACTCGGCTGCGCCGTGCGTGTCACAGCACCTGACGCCGGGCACGACATGGGGGTTGGTGACAAAGCCGCCAATGGTGCCGCCACCATTCCCAACGGCGCCGGTGCGGCAAGTGTGGGCGCACAACTTCGACCAGGAGGCCAAAATCATCGAGTCGCTCCAGCCAAGTTCTGGTACGTGGCCGTGGACACGGAATTCCCGGGGACGGTGTACCGGCCGGCGGCGCCGGCGCACATGCTCAAGCTGGAGGAGCGGTACAAGCTGCTGTGGTCCACCGTGGATGCGCTGGACCGCATCCAGCTCGGCCTCACGCTGTTCGACGTGGGCGGCCACCTCCCTTCCCTCAGCGACGGCGGCACCGCCACGGACATGCGGTACGTGTGGGAGTTCAACTTCCGCGAGTTCGACATGCGGCGGCATCGCCACGCGCCGAAGTCCATCGTGGCGCTGCGGGCCAGGGGCGTCGACCTCGACTGGACGCGGCGGCACGGCGAGGACGCCGCTGCGGTGTTCGGCCCGCGGCTGCGCAAGTGGGCGCGTGTGGAGCTCGGCCGCGCCGGCGTCGTCACGGCCAACGGCGGCTACGACCTTGCGTACCTGGTGAAGCTGATGTTCGGGCCCGGGTTCCGGATGCCCGTGTCAGCGGCGGAGTTCGAGGTCGTTGCCGGGGTGCTCCTCCACCGTCGGAGTATGTTCGACGTCCGGGAGATGGCGAGGCTCTGCCCGACCGACGACCTCCGCTGCGGCCTAGACAGCGTCGCCGAGAAGCTCAACGTCGCGCGGGCTGCCGGCCAGGCGCACCAGGCTGGCTATGACAGTCTGCTCACTTGCTATACGTTTGTGCAACTGAGAGAGATATGCTTCGACGACGATGGCAGCTGACGAGCGTCAACGGGATCCTCGCCGAGATCACGGCGTTCTAGCTTGTCACTACCATCATGTAAATACGGAGTGTACTTTACATGTAAGCAGTGTTTATTCAGGTTACAGTACATAGGATTTTATTAAGTTTTAGAAATTAGGATGCATATGCATAGCAAAACATTGGTAGCCATGCAAGCGACGAGGACAATATGAGCTTGGAAGGGGAACAGAAATGGAGGAAGACACCGACCAGCCTGCTGACGCCAACACCGAACGCCGGCGACTCGGAATGGCTCGGCCACGACTCTGGGTCTACGCGTGCCCGTGTACCAACGAAGTGAGCGTGACATCCCCTACTCAGGATAGATCTTCCGAGACACAAATCACTACTGGACTCGCATGCTTTGCCGAGGGCCAGGTCCAAAAACCCTCGGCAAAGGCTTTGCCGAGGGCGGCCCTCGGCAAAGAGCCCTCGGGAAATTTTGAGACGGCGAAGGGGTCTTTGCCGAGGGCCCTTTATCGGGCACACGGCAAAGCCTTTGCCGAGGGCTAAAAAAATCCTCGGCAAAGAAAAACCCTCGGCAAAGAAAAAATAAAAAAAAACCCGAAAAAATAGCAAAATAATTTTATTTTTTTTGGAGGCGCTGACGAGCCATCACTACCACCCGCGGGATTTTTTGTAGCATTTTATACAGTATTTTTGACCCTATTTGTAAAGTCGTGGTCGGTGGGATTCGAACTCGTGACCTCTCACACCCTCTCTCACTTACCTCCTCTAACCACTCCAACCCTTTATCACTTGTGTTTATATTCCATTTCGATTCCCCATATATTATAACAAACCGAGTGTAAATTGATTGTTTGAGGCACTAAATGAATTCAAATGAAAAAGTCGTCAACTACAAAGTTTCGTAACTTTTCGAGATCTACAACTTTCGTTTAGAGTGTTTCTCCATCCGAGGTTTTTTTCAAAATTTCAAATTTCAAATTTTAAACTTAAGATGCAATTATCAGCAATTAGATGCTTTCCAATGAAAAAGTTGTCAACTACAAAGTTTCATAACTTTTCGAGATCTACAACTTTCGTTTAGAGTGTTTTTCCATCCAAGACTTTTTTTAAAATTTGAAATTTGAAATTTCAAACTTTAAATATAAATATCCTCAATTAGATGCTTTCAAATGGAAAAGTTATCAACTACAAAGTTTTATAACTTTTCAAGATCTACAACTTTCGTTTAGAGTGTTTTTTCATCTGAAACTTTTTAAAAAATATCTTTGCCGAGGGCCATAAGGTAGCCCTCGGCAAAGACCCTCTTTGCCGAGGGCCATAATGTAGGCCCTCGGCAAAGACCCCCTTTGCCGAGGGCCTACATTATGGCCCTCGGCAAAGAGATTTTTCAAAATATATTTTGAGGCACTAAACGAATTCAAATGGAAAAGTTGTCAACTACAAAGTTTCATGAGTGTTTCTCCACCCGAGGCTTTTTTTCAAAATTTCAAATTTCAAATTTCAAACTTAAGACGCAATTATCGGCAATTAGATGCTTTCAAATGAAAAAGTTGTCAACTACAAAGTTTCATAACTTTTCGAGATCTACAACTTTCGTTTAGAGTGTTTTTCCATCCAATACTTTTTTAAAATTTAAAATTTTAAATTTTAAACTTTAGATATAAATATCCTCAATTAGATGCTTTCAAATGAAAAAGTTGTCAACTATAAAGTTTTATAACTTTTCAAGATCTACAACTTTCGTTTAGAGTGTTTTTCCATCCGAGACTTTTTGAAAAAACTCTTTGCCGAGGGCCATAACGTAGGCCCTCGGCAAAGACCCTCTTTGCCGAGGGCCTACGTTATGGCCCTCGGCAAAGAGAATTTTCAAAATACATTTTGAGGCACTAAACGAATTCAAATGAAAAAGTTGTCAACTACAAAGTTTCGTAACTTTTCGAGATCTATAACTTTCGTTTAGAGTGTTTCTCTATCCGAGACTTTTTTCAAAATTTTAAATTTCAAATTTCAAACTTAAGACGCAATTATCGGCAATTAGATGCTTTCAAATGAAAAGGTTTTCAACTACAACATTTTATAACTTCTCAAGATCTACAAACTTTATTTTGGTTGTTTGGTCATTTGTTCAACCGACATGGTGGTTCTAACATATTTCACAATCCTTATATATCCTCTCTAGTAGTTTCATGAAACTTATTAGAGAGATGTAGATTTTGTGAACAACATTACTATTGATTTGTTAAATGAAGAAATGACCAATATATACTTTGTAGATCTTAAAAAGTTAAACAATTTTGTAGTAGAAAACTTTTTTATTTGAGTTAATTTAGTGTCTCAAAATATATTTTGAAAAATCTCTTTGCCGAGGGCCGTAAGGTAGGCCCTCGGCAAAGACTTTTTGCCTAGGGCCAATAGGGAGGCCCTCGGCAAAGATTTTTTTTTGCCGAGGGCCGTTTCTTTGCCGAGGGCTGGCCCTCGGCAAAGGCCTCTTTGCCGAGGGCCTGTCTTTGCCGAGGGCTCCTTCGGCCGGCCCTCGGCAAAGAGGGCCTTTGCCGAGTGCCCGATATTTGGCCCTCGGCAAAGCCGGAAGCCCTCGGCAAAGACTACGTTTCCGGTAGTGAATCATCTAAGTAACCACACAACAAACAATTACAATTTTAATTGTTACATATAAAAATTTGCACAAGAATATAATATTGACTCGAATAATCTGGCATTCACCCGTAGCAACGCATGGGCAAATTTGCTAGTAATAACAAAGAGCCAAAATTTCAGCCCACTTTTTTGTCTGCCCTTTCTTAACTAACTTCGCAAATGTGAAAACTCTTGATCCTAATCCAAATAGAAAGTCCAATTCGACGTTTTCTCTAACCATGTGATCACTTCTCCTTCGAGTCCCGACTCACCGTCGCACCGCTCGCCCTGCGGTGTCTGTGTCCCTGTCCGTGATCCGCCTACAATCGCATCTGCCCGAATCAAACACTAAAAGAAAAGCATATTGGCACACGTTAATACAAAGCAAAGCAAGTATTTTTTCTTGACGATGGGCGAGGCGAAGGCGGGCTGAAGCGTTGCTGTCGGGGTGGATCGTCATCAGTGCTCCATTGGGGCAGATCCGGTGGAGTCGAAGTGTCAAGGCGTGGCTGCGGGGCCGCTGGTGCAGGAGGCACGGGGCCGCATGAGGCGTGTCGCCACAGGCCATGCCCCCGTTGTGCCGAGGAAGCGTGACAAGGCTAGGGGCCACAGATGCACGAGCACGAGGTGTGCCACTGCCAAGTCACGCGCGCCATCGTGCCTAGGAAGCTTCGGGAGGTCAAGAGGGTGGAGCATAGAGGAGCGCGATCTGGTGGTGTAGAGGTGGGGCCGTCGGGGCGTGTCGTCATCGGACAACGAAGCCTTAGGGCGGAGCATGAGGAGCCCAGACGGAAAGTGATAAGGAGCTTTCTTACCTCCATAAAAAAAGAAAGAAGAAAGCAGAGAATAACAAGGAAAAAAAGAGGATACGCCATAAGGAAGAGAAATTAGAGAATAAATAAAAAAGGGAAAATGAAAAGAAGAAAACAAGGGCATTATAGATATTTTATCTTGTTTTTACCTATCACGAGAAGTTGTTTTAACAAACGTCTCATCAAAGCAGATTCAACTCTACCAGTGAACAGATTCAACTCTACCAGTGAAGCTG
The DNA here is from genome assembly GCA_022457205.1 of Saccharum spontaneum. NCBI lineage: Eukaryota > Viridiplantae > Streptophyta > Magnoliopsida > Poales > Poaceae > Saccharum > Saccharum spontaneum. Next base: position 39,133,642 of record CM039611.1, on the reverse strand, counting down.
CTCGTGAAGCCGAAGCAAAAAAAAACCCGCTCCACAAGCATAGCAGAACTGTACCAAACGGCCCCTAAGTCACACTTCTGATTCGGTTGTAGCGTCCCAGCCCAACGTCCTGGGTAGTCGTCCCGTCGTATTACTCCTCTTCAAGCATCGGACACTTGAGCGAGCGACGATATCGGGCTAGAGTGCCTTCACATCCTCCACCGTGGCATAAAAACAACCAACCGCTCATAAGCGCCCTGCCACGTGTATGCATTCTACAGACCCTAGACTTCAACATTATGGGTTATGGCACTAACAATAACTATAACCTACTGACAAAGGTCTCACTCATATGGACCAAGTAGTCTAAATACATGTATTTGGTTGCCTGAGTATCATCCAAATAAAATCGTTTGTATTATGTACTGTTAGGAAGGACACATTTCAATGCACTTAACTGTGGCAGAACCGCCCGAAATAACTCACTTCCGGAGGTACTTGTCTTCCTCTAGACACTAAGTACCCTGAAAGGAAACTAACTCGAGCAATTCCGTCGAGCACACCCAACGGGAGAACTCGAAACAATCCACATTTTACATCCAAGATCCAATAATGAGTACAAGCTTACAATACTTAGTCCATTTTATATAACATGGAGTCTCAGAAATTCTTTATTACAATACCAGAGTTCAGAGTGCGGTAATGTAAACAGCGGAATAAAATAAATATCTAGCGATAAGGTACAAGGATCCATTTATGCCCACCAGAAGAATCCTCCACACAAAGACTAACTTCTCAAGGTGCACCTGCAACAAGGGTAAAATAAACCCTGAGTACACAATGTACTCGCAAGACTTACCCGACTAGGGAATATATTTCTCGACTCTTAAGGAATATGATAGGTTTTATGGCTTGTGGGTTCCTGGTTTGCGAAAAGCAATCTTAAGGGTGAGTCCTTATTTCCTTAGTTTATTAGCAGTCATGTTTAGTTCATTATTCAAATATTCTATGTAAGCACTTGTTCTATTTTTAAGTAAGGGTTGAGCAATCAGAACCATTTTCCTATTGTTCTTATTCTAGTTCTTACTACGGTGCTAGGCCGTAGTCAAGTCGTACCGTCACGTAGAAACGGCGATTCGCGAATCAATGTGTCCAGCTAGGTACCTCGAAAAACACACGCCTCGCTTGCACCCCAGGCACAAGCGAGACTAACCCGTTCCACTCCTGTCACGGGTTTCAGGTCCCCGTCCAAACTTGGACTCCAAGCTTCCACACTTGAGGCCCGTTCTCAAAGTGGTGCTTAGACCTCCACCCATCCCCGCCTCCAATCAGTCGGTTCGGAAAGAGCCAGAGCCCATGACAAGAGAGTAACAAACCTTCCCGCTCCCATAAGCAAGTATGTGCTCAGAATAATAAATCTGTGACTTGACCAGAGTCCATGTAACGGACGGTCCTTAATCGACACGGACAGGAAAAAACAGTGCAACCAAGCTATGCCCCGTGGCCGCGGGACACAACCTGCAACACCCACCAATACCCATACCATATCCCTGCCCGATCACCATTTCCTTTTTCATCATTTTATCATGGGAGTTATAATAATAATAACCACCTACTGTGAGTAACGGCAGGTTACTCATGCTATCGATAAACCTAAGCAAAGCAGCTACACGGTCCTGCACTAGTAAGACTCATAGGTATATATATATATATATATATATATATATATATATATATATATATATATATATATATATATATATATATATATGTGTGTGTGTGTATCATAAAATTTCTATAACATAAATGCACAACATTTATACATATCATGATTATTCGAAAATACGGGTTATGTACCGGGGCTTGCCTTGGGTAGACGCAGTGTCAGTGGTGTCAGTCACGGGTGGCTCCGGAAACTCCTCCTGTACGAGCACCTCATCCTTGTACTCTTCGATCACCTCGTCGTACTCCTGCTCCCTGGCGGTCACGAACTCCACTAGATCGTTCTCTACATGCATGCGATGATGAGAATGTAGTGACTTTGTAATTTGGCAACAACAATTCTTAAAATAAAAGTGCACATACTAAACTACTAAGCTAGCTCTAATGACTAAGGCAGTGAACTATCTATCCTCTTCAACCAGCACGATATTAACTCATCTTACATGTGCTTCATTTTATAACTCAACATTACGCTCTTATTCTCATTAGTTTTTAAGGGATATTTAGCTATCATATAAAACAGTCTATTCTAGGGCTACAAAAATTACAGAGAGCACGTACTAATACAACAAGGCTACTGTGAAAATTTCATGATTAAAGCTATTACCAATTTGCCACAAAAATTCATACAAATATTATCCTAGTAATATTAAGCATTTCCAAACGATTTAATAGATCTCAACCTCATCACAGATATATATCAACTAATTACCCTATCAGGTAGGTCATGAATTTAGGAATTTAACCAAAGTGGTTTCCCAATTTTTGGACATCTATATGAATTGATATTAATCATAAAAAATTAGTTCAGAATTGATATAGAAAAGCTATTTCTATTTCCTTTAAGAAAAAAGGAAACAGATTCCCTCCCGCAGCCCACCATCGCGCGGCCCGCGCGGGCGCGGCCCACAGCGAGGCGGCCCATGATAGGGAGGCCCGTGCGCGTGCTGGCGATTTGTAGAAAAAGCACTCTAGAAACCCGGTAATAGCGCGGCCACAATGCACGCTATTCACGCACTCAGCACTAATGCACGAAGCCCCTTGGCATTTTCTCTTCCTCACATCGGTGAGGTCCTTGGCCTCCCCGCGCACACCGGCGTGGCGAGCGGTAGCAGGGCGACTACACCGGCCACCCGGGGCACGCTGCTGGCCCAACTAGCGGGCCGACCAACACCCTAGCCATACGCGACTGCGCTAAACGGCGGTGCGGGGGCGGCGGGACACGCTGAAGCGTGTGGCCACGATGCGCGGCCGTCTGTGACGGTGGCGTAGCCGTTTCAGCGCCCTAAGGCAGCTACGGTCCTAACTAACTGGCTAGTGAGCATCAGGACCTTACCAAGTACCTGGCCGAGGTGACGGCTGGAGGAAAGGGTGGCGGGGAAGAGCTAGCCACGCGCGACCGGATGGTGCGGCGGCGCACCTCGACGGACACGACTGCGTCAGCCGCTCCGGCGAGGCGGCAGGGGTACGGCTGGTGAGCGCAGGGCGCGGAGTAGGTTGAGGCGAAGCTGTTAGTGCGCCCAATTTGGTTCGATGTGAACGGTTAGGGGCTACCGGTTAGTTTCGGCCGGACTCGGCCTTAACGGCACGGCGGGGCGAAAAGCTCCAAATTGGAGTTCGGTGGGGCATAACTCGAGGTGGCGCGGGGTCAGTTGGCTGGCTGGCTTCACTGCGAAGGCGAGGGCGAGGTGAATTGGGCGTTGGCGGTCCCTCTCTGACGAACCACAGGAAGTGGCTCAGGCGGCCGTGGCGCCAGGGGAAGAGGGAAAGATAAGTCAGCGCTCGGGTCACCTCTGGCTCAGTCTATCCTCGCCCTAGCAGAACGCGGTCGGCGTGACCCGCGCTAGAGCCAACACCAAAACGTGCGCAATTGGCGATGGGGTAGCGTGGCGTGTGCGAGCAGCGGCCGGCCGGCCAGCAGCGACGCTAGGGCCAAGGCACGGACGCGACGCGAGGTGAAGGCGGTGGCAGGCGGGACGAGCCCACACGCGTGCAGACGAGAGGGGGTCAGCAGCAATCGGACGACAGCGAGGTCGACGGGGCGCAAAAGCCCGCTCGACAGTAGAGCAGCGACAGCGACGCAACGAGCAACAACTGGCCCAGCACGCGCCGCGGCCAGCTGCGTCCAACCCGCAGCCAGGTCCCAGCAAGGCCAAGCCGGCCTTGGCCAGCCAGAGGGCGGCAGCACGGTGCGGGGCACGACCGCACGTAGGAACACGGGGCAGCCGTGTGTGGTGACCGCGCGCCCCGGCCGACGACCCGAGATATGTGTCGTGCACGATTTTTAAAGCGCGGATAAAAGCTAAACTACCGGGATTGGAGCCAAACCAACGACACCACGCCAAAGAGGGCAAATTGGGCTATCTAAAGAGACTAAAACACGATATCACTACTAACTAAATTTCACAGCATTTATTTCACGATATTGCATTGTCATGCTATTCTCAGAGTTGAAAATTATTCTAAGTCTAGGCTGATTTTTGGATTCCAAGTTCAATTTCCAAGCTATTAGAACTATTAGCTAACATTATTATTTTGCTAAAACAAAAGTTGCATTGCTATCTACAAAATGTGTACTTCCAACTTTATTAACATGCCATACATATGTTCTATAGCATTTTTGTTCATGAAAATTCGATTTTGAACCCTAAGTGGTATAACACGACTCATACGTCAACTTTCATTTAACATTTTCTATTAATTATCTTAAGTTGCTAGAATTGTTCTACACACTTCAACACATGCAACAACACATACATATGATGCTCATGACATGCTTTAGTGAGTCGTTTTACGCAGTAACACCGAGGGTGTTACATTAACAAATCAATAATCTTACACCTACTACACTCAAGTTCAATGTCTTATCTACCTAATGTTAAAGTATGTGGCGTTAGCTGACCCTACACTCTTCCATGCCTGTACGAGCTAAAGTGTATAGACATCCCCTGATGACTCTGATTTATGTCCATATGAGTTAGAACAACGTACATCACGTTATTCAATTTCAAAATAAATAAGAATGAATGACATGATTATAAAGCGGTCTAATTCCAAGCCAACCTACGTCCGTGTGAGTAAGAGTGCGTTTGCAGACATGCCGTGAAGTCCAATTTCAAATGAATTAAAATAGAGGACATCGTCATTGAATAAATCTTTGAGATATAAGATTATAAGTCATCCAATTGACTATGAAACAGACTGCATATACCGTTGCAATAAATGGACATGTTTACTAGTTAAATAAAAATAGTGAATAAATTAATCCCTCAGTCTCAGTGCTTAGAAACAGGCAGTATTATCTCGTCCTATTTCGTCTCCTAATCAAAACATAGTAATGCTATATATTTGTTCGCTCAAACAAGCTTTCCTTGAGCTGAAACCGATCTGAACGATAAATAGCTGTTCAGTTTTCTAATGATACGACTCTGGAAGCAAAAGGAGGAAGGAAGAAATCGTGCTACACTACGCTGCACATGGTAGGTCTATTGACCATAAAAGATCTTTCACCCGATCAAAAAAAAAAAGATCTTCCACCGTGACTGTGGCATCAACTCACAGCCATGCCATCACCGTGACAAGTACGAGCAGCAACCAGGTAACCTAATCGCAGGCTTGTCAGCGTCAGGTTCCATCAGAGACTGTTCAACGTAACCCTGCAAAACCAGACGAGCAACGGAGCAAGCAAAATCTAAAACCGATCGACCCCCACCTGTTCAGGCCATGTCAGTTCCCAAAAATTTTCAAGATTTTTCATCACATCGAATATTTAGACACATGTATGGAGCATTAAATGTAGATAAAAAAACTAATTACACAGTTTGGTAGAAAACCACGAGATGAATCTTTTAAACCTAATTAGTCCCTGATTGGACATTAATTGACAAATACAAACGAAAGTGCCACAGTAGCCAAACCCAAAAAATTCCGCGAACTAAACCCACCCTTAGTTCCCAAAATTTTGCAAAATTTTTCAAGATTCTTCGTCACATCAAATCTTTGGACATATGCATAAAGCATTAAATATAGATAAAAAATAAAACTAATTACACATTTTAGACGAAATTCACGAGACAAATCTTTTAAGCCTAATTAGACTATGATTGGACACTAATTGCCAAATAACAACAAAAGTGCTACAGTATCATTTTCCAAAAAATTTCGCGAACTAAACAAGGCCTTAGTTCGGGTGAAAAGTTAAAATTTTTTCAAGATTTCACATCACATCGAATCTTTGCACACATGCATAAAGCATTAAATGTAGATAAAAATGACTAGTTATACAGTTTGTCTGTAATTTGGGAGACGAATCTTTTGAGCCTAATTAAACCATGGTGGGACAATAATTATCAAATACAAACGAAAGTGCTACCGTACTTTTCAGGTAAATGTTTTGGAAAAAGTCTATTTCGTCCCCCCAACTATGGGGTGGACTAGTTAACCCCTCAACTATGAAACGGTCTATTCTATCCCCTGAACTTTCCAAAACCAGTCAAATTACCCCCATGTGGTTTTGAATGGCGGTATTTGCTACAGTAACATCGGCTTTGTCTTTTCTTTTTTTTGTTTATTTCGACTGAATCTTTGAAAAATCATAGTAAATCACAGAAAATTCATAAAATCGAAAATCTAATTTTGTTGGGCTCCACATGAGTAGATCTACATAGTGAACATATAATATGGTATGCTTTAGTACAAAGTTTTTGCTGTAGATTAAGTTTTTGTTGTAGATTTTAATTACAGAAAAAAATAGATCAAAATCTACAGAAAAACTTTATACTAAAGCATACCATATTATATGTTCACTTTGTAGATCTACTCATGTGGAGTCCAACAAAATTGGATTTTCGATTTTATGAATTTTCTATGATTTACTATGATTTTTCAAAGATTCAGCCAAAATAAACAAAAAAAGAAAAAGACAAAACCTCTATAACTGCAGCAAACCCGCGGTTATTGTAGCAAATACCGCCGTTCAAAACCGTCTGGGGTAATTTGACCGGTTTTGGAAAGTTCAAGGGTAGAATGGACCGTTTCATAGGTGAGGGGGTTAAGTAGTCCACCCCCCATAGTTGGGGGTTGAAGTAGACTTTTTCCTAAATTTTTTTTGCCATGTAAACGAGGCCCTGGTGTCGCAGCACGAGAACCCACGACGGTGCAACATAATGCATTCGGTCATGCCGAGACCACATCCGGTTCAGCGTCCGGTCAGCCCAGTGATCTCCGTTCGCCTCCGTTTCTATCTAGGATGACTTAGAGATAAACTCCGCCTCCGGTGTAGTGGAAAATAGGCGTTTCACTTTCATAAAAAGTGAACCCATCTCTACCGCTCAAACTCCACCCCGTTCGTAAATATGCTAACATTACCAAGTGTACATCACCATGTGCATATGTGTTAGCATTTTCACAATCATTTTTGAGGCGTTAAGTTAGCTCACCACTAGATCTAAATGCATATGCAAATGAATCCTCATCTAGTGGCACTTAAGTGATCAATAGCCCCGCAAATTCTCCTCTTTATAGTATGGCTATCGATCCTAAGTGTGATCACACCCTCTATGGTGTCTTGGTCACCAAAAGTAAATCCTATCTATACCTTTGCCTTGAGCTCCATAGGATTGCACTCCATCTCCTCTTCTTCTCCAAGTATGGCACCAAATCATCATGATCAACATGCATCTTACCATCACTTATGAGTGTACCAATCACCTTTTGCTATCAACACTCAAGCACATGTGATTAGTACTTAGGTTTCATCAATTAGCCAAAACTAAACTAGAGACTTTCAATCTCCCCCTTTTTGGTAATTGATGACAACCCATTTACAAAGATGTTATGATAAAGTTCATTTGAATCCATGTTGCTTGCCCAAGCTTTTTACTGTGTAAGAGATATGGACAAGTTTCATGAACTCAATTGGTACCAATTGCTCCCCCTACATATGTGCTAAGAGTTTGGATTTGAGAGCTTGCACGTATGCTTAGATAGGAAATATAGGAGTCAATTTCTACCTAATGATGCTAAGGTGTAAAGAATGGACCTTTGAAGCGTGATACCAATCGGAGTTGCCAATTTATACCATCCTTAGCACCATTGCTTGTTAGATACCACTTGTAATTACAAAAGACTAGATACCCCGTGAGATCAATATTATAAGCAAGGCTCTAGTACCACTTGTAAAACAAACAAGTCATATCTAACTTACAACCTATGCATGCTAGTTCTTCATTTCATCATTCAAACCTACAACTAGCATACACCACACAAGCAAGTATTGGAGAAACGAAACTTGTGCTATGCAAGCAAATATATGTAATGCACATTCAAATGCATCAAGCAAGTCTATGAGCTTGCTCCCCCTACTTGTGTGCTCAAAATTTTAATTGATCCCTTTCCTTTTATTATCATGTTCCACACATCTTTGTGAATTATCTCTCCCCCTTTGTCATCAAGGACCACAAAAGGTGAGCTTAAATTTTAGTTCTTATAAGTTGTATGAAACCATTAAGGGAGGATCATTTTACCAAATTTGGTTCAATCTAGATTACTTGCCATAGTAATTTATCTCGGTTTGATCCAAGGGCAAGCTTCTTCACACCTCTCTAGGAGGGTTATCATGCACCATGTTGAGTTAAACACTTTTAGCTTGTTCTCTAGATCCAACACTAGGTTTGCAAGCCCATAAACATGTCATATGCTACCACTAGATCATGGAAACATAAAAACAATAGTGGTACCATATAAACATCAAATTCATTTTCTTTGCAAGAATGAAATTAGATATGCAAGGAATGACTAGATGCACTTAACAAGTCCTTAGCAAAGGATGAATGACATGACACACAACTTTTACCTTGGGGCTCGAAGGAGAGGCATGTCATATAACGAGGGTGCATCAACACATATTTAAGGAGTCTAATATGTTCAATTCATTCCTTAGCTTGCAAAATCTCTTCTCATCAAGTGGCTTGGTGAAGATATCGGCAAGTTGATCATCGGTACCAATACTTTCAATGCAAATGTCACCCTTTTGTTGATGATCTCTTATGAAGTGGTGTCTCACATCTATGTGCTTTGTTCTTTGATGTTGAACTGGATTGTTAGTGAGCTTCACGGCACTTTCGTTGTCACATAGCAAAGGCACTTGCTTGAAGTTGATTCCAAAATCCCTCAAGGTGGCCTTCATCCATAGGAGTTGTGCACAACAACTAACGGCGGCAATGTATTCGGCTTCGGCGGTTGAAAGTGCAACACTATTTTGCTTCTTGGATGACCATGAGACAAGTGATCTTCCCAATAGTTGACAAGTGCCCGAAGTTCTTCTTCTCTCAACTTGCATCCCGCATAATCGGAATTGGAATATCCAACAAGCTCAAACTTAGTACCTTTGGGATACCATAGTCCAACATCTTGTGTATGCTTCAAGTACCTCAATATTCTCTTTGTTGCCTTCAAGTGACTTTATCTTGGTGAGGCTTGAAATATTGCACACATGCATACACTAAACATCACATCCGGCCTTGATGCGGTCACATAGAGTAAACTTCCAATCATAGACCGATACATCTTTTGATCCACCATGTTGCCACTCATGTCACTATCTAATCCTCCACTAGTTCCCATTGGAGTGCTAATGCCCTTTGCATCCTCCATGCCAAACTTCTTGAGCATGTCCTTTATGTACTTGCCTTGACTCACAAATGTGCCATTCTTTATTTGCTTGATTTGAAGTCCAAAGAAGTAACTAAGTTCTCCAATCATTGACATCTCAAACTCTTTTGCCATCATCTTTTCAAACTCATCACAAAAATCTTGATTGGTTGAACCAAAAATGATGTCATCAATATAGATTTGCAACACAAATAAGTCATTTCCAATCTTCTTGGTGAAGAGAGTGGTGTCGACCTTGCCCATAGTGAACCCTTTAGAGAGCAAGAAATATCTTAGCCTCTCATACCATGCTCTAAGTGCTTGTTTCAATCCATACAATGTCTTCCTTAGCTTGTACATATGGTTGGGTTGCTTGTAATCTTTAAAACCGGGAGGTTGCTCAACATAGACTTCCTATTGAATGTATCCATTGAGAAATTCACTCTTCACATTCATTTGATAAAGTTTGATATTTTGAGCACAAGCATAGGCTATCAAGATCCTAATTGCTTCTAATCTAGCAATCGGGGCATAAGTTTCTCTAAAGTCAAGACCCTCAACTTGAGTATACCCTTGAGCCACTAGTCTTGCTTTGTTCCTTACTACAATCCCATCTTGATCTTGCTTGTTCTTGAAGACCCATTTGGTTCCAATAACATTATGCTCCTTTGGTCTTTCCACTAACTCCCACACTTGATTTCTCTTGAAGTTGTTGAGTTCATCATGCATGGCATTTACCCAATCGGGATCTTTCAATGCATCCTCAATCTTCTTTGGTTCTTCAAATGACACAAATGAGAAATGCTCACAAAATGATGCCAATCTTGATCTAGTTTGAACACCTCTTTGAATATCACTAATGATGGAATCTAGGGGATGATCTCTTGCAATGTTGGTTAGTTGGAGTATTTGCACTTGATTGCTTGCACTTGGTTGATCACTTGGTTGAGATGGTGTGCTAGCCATTTGAGGTTGAATTTGCACTTGAGATGATGAACTAGCTTGATCATTTGTATGAGAACCACTAGCTTGTACATTTGGACTAGAGAGCATTTGATCTTTGTCATCTTCAATTTCTATCACTTCTCTAGGCCTTATGTCACCAATGTCCATCTTCTTCATTGCTTCGGACAATTGTGTGCCTCTAACATCATCCAAATTCTCTTCTTCATCTTGGGAACCCTTAGTTTCATCAAACTCAACATCATGCACCTCCTCAAATTGACCACTAGCTAAATTCCAAACTCTATAAACTTTGCTAGTAGTGGAGTAACCAAGCAAGAAGCCTTCATCACATTTCTTTTCAAACTTGCTCAATCTAGTGCCCTTCTTCAAGATACAACATTTGCAACCAAACACTCTAAAATATGCAATGTTAGGCTTTCTTCCATTCAAGAGTTCATATGGTGTCTTCTCTAGAAACGCATGACAATAGAGCCTATTTCTATAGAAACATGCTGTGTTGATTGCTTCGGCCCAAAATGAGTGACTCACATTGTATTCACTCAACATTGATCTTGCCATATCAATCAAGGTTCTATTCTTTCTTTCAACTAGCCCATTTGATTGTGGTGTATACTTGGCCGAGAATTGATGCTTGATTCCCAAATCATCAACTCTTGTGTTCTTGAATTCACTACCATTGTCACTTCTAACTTTCTTGATGGTGGTCTCGAATTTATTTTGCACTCTCTTGATGAATGACTTGAATATATCATACACATCACTTTTGTCAACAAGGAATGCAACCCAAGTATATCTAGTGAAGTCATCCACAATCATAAATCCATACTTATTGCCACCAATGCTAGTGTATGTTGTCGGGTCAAATAGATCCATGTGCAATAGCTCAAATGGTTTGCAAGTACTCATGATGCTCTTCTTTGGATGACTGTTGCCCACTTGCTTTCCGGCTTGACATGCACTACATAACTTGTCCTTCTCAAATGTGACATCCTTCAAGCCTCTAACCAAGTCATGCTTCACTAACTTGTTCAATTGCTTCATGCCAACATGACCAAGTCTTCTATGCCATAGCCAACCCATGCTTGATTTGGAAAGTAAGCATGTTGACAATTGAGCTTCACTAGTGTTGAAATCAACCAAGTATAGATTCTCATGTCTAAAGCCTTTGAAGATCAAATTTGAGCCATCTACACTCACTATCTCAACATCATCAACACCAAATATGCACTTGAAACCAAGATCACACAATTGAGCTACCAACAATAGATTGAAGTTCAAGCTTTCAACTAGTACCACATTGGAAATGCTATGATCATTTGAGATTGCAATTCTTCCAAGCCCCTTAACATCACCTTTGCTATTGTCACCAAATGTGATACTAGAGATGCCACTATCATTGGGTTTGATTGAATTAAACATCTTGGAATCTCCGGTCATGTGTTGTGTGCACCCACTATCAAGCACCCAATGCCTCCCTCTGACTTTGTAATTGACCTACAAAATAAATCAATGTTTCTTAGGTACCCATACTTGCTTGGGTCCTTGGAGGTTAGTAACTAAGATCTTTGGCACCCAAAATAACCTTCTTCTTTGGGCCCACAATTGGTGTACCAATGAACTTAGCGCGCACACCTTTCTCACCCTTGGTAAGAACATAACAAGAATCAAGAGTAATACATTTCACATTAGCATTCTTCTTGTTCTTGTTTATTTTATTGTAATTATGCTCTAGGTGCCCAACTTGCTTGCATCTATTGCAAAACCGACCATTACTTTTCACAAAACTAGGCTTGTGAGTTGCAAAGGCCGCCTTGCCTTTCTTGGGGGTGTAGCCCAATCCCTCTTTGTTGAGAAAAAATCTTTGGCTACCCAAGCACTTTAGCAAGCGGGCCTCACCACCATAGGCCTTGCCTAAGGCGTGAGTGAGCTCATCCACCTCTCTCTTGAGAGTCTCATTCTCAACCAATAGTGAAGCATCACAAGTGACACCATCACTAGTAGTGGAGGTAGAATTGGTGGTGGTGGATGAAGAGCTACAGGAAGGGTTAGTGGAGGCAACAATTATAGGACTATGAAAAGATTCATCAATAATATCACAAGTTAGTCCCACATCACAAGTTGTAATAACTTGCTCCTCCATGGCCTCCTTCTCCTTGGCACGCTCAAGTAGAGAAGAGTGAGCTTTTTCAAGCTTTGTGTGAGCAAGGCCAAGCTCCTCATGGTCTTCCTTTAGACACTCATGAGATGCTTAAAGCTCCCTAAAGGATTTCTCAAGAGCTTTGAGCTTCTTGAGTAATTCTTTGCACTCCTTTCTCTTCTTTTCATAGCCGGTGCTAAGTTGCTCACATATGCCAATGAGCTCCTCCTTGGAATAGTCCTCCTCATCATTACTCCTACAAGCATCACTATCATATTCATCATCACTTTCATCATATTTTACCTTAGTGGGCTTTGCCATAAGGCATGTCCAAGGAGTGTCAAAGAGGGAAGGCTTGTTGTAGATGGCGATGCTTGCAAGTGCTTTCTTGATTGACCTCTTGTCATCATCACTTGAATCATCATCATCACTATCATTAGAGCCATCACTATCCCAAGTGACCACATAGCCACTTCCCTTCTTCTTCTTCTTGAAGGTCATCGTCTTTTCCTTCTTTTCTTTCTTGTCCTTTTTCTTCCTCTTCTCATTCTCATCATCATTTCTTTTGTGAGGACAATCCGCCGCAATGTGATCTGGGCTTTTGCACTCAAAGCATAGCCTCACATGCTCCTTCATATGATCTCTTCTCTTTCTTGCACCATAGCCTTTCTTCTTTATGAATTTGCCCATCTTGCGCACTAGAAGAGCCATAGCCTCATCATCAAACTCATCATCATCTTCACTAGATGCTTCCTTCTTGGACTTGCTCTTGTATGATGAAGAAGAAGCCTTGAATGCCACACTCTTTTCTTTCTTGTCTTTCTTGTCTTTCTTCTCTTCATCTTCATTTTCACTATCATTGTATTGGGCATCGGTCATGACATCTCCAAGTACCTCATTGGGAGATACACCGGTCAATCCTCCTCTAAAGATGATAGTTCTCAATGTCTTGAACTTCTTTGGCAAGCACATCAAGAACTTGTGAGAGAAATCTTCATCCTTCACTTTTTCACCGAGACTCTTGAGATCATTGATGATGACTTGGAGCCTATAGAATATCTCCGGAATGGACTTATCATCCTTCATCTTGAAGTTGGATTGTCCTTGATCATATAGAGCATGGCACTTTTTACTGTTGAAGTGATCTCATATGTTTCTCCTAATCTTGTCCACACTTCACTAGCCTTCTCAAGATCCTTGGGGTTAGCGGGATCAGGTATCACAAAATCATGCTCGGTCACTTCCCACACTCTATCATTGATTGAACCAAGATACATTTTCATCTTTCTTTTCCAATAGTCAAAGGAACTAGTACCATCAAAGAAATGTGGTTTGCCCCCAACATGGTTGAACACAATTTGAGCCATATCTTGTGCACCGAGGTTGTTAAGCCTTCAATAAACGGTGACCACGACTCCGATACCACTTGAAAGGTCCTAATATGGCTAGAGAGGGGTGAATAGCCTATTAAAAATTCTACAAACTCACTAGAGCAAAAGGTTAGTATAACAAATGGCGAAAATGCGAATTTGCTCTAGCTTTACAAGGGTTGCAAGCCACCTATCCAACAATTCTAGTAACTATGATCACTATAACAAACAAAGGCTAAGTCACTGCGAGCTCTCACAAGCTAGCTACACTAAAGAGCTCAACTAGGTGACAAGCTCCACTAGCAAAGATAAAACAAACTCTCAAAACTAATTACACTAAAGAGCTTGTTACAACTAGTTTGCAGAATGTAAAAGAGAGGTATGTGATCTTTATACCGCCGCATCGAGGAATGAACCAATCACAACAATAAGTAGACCAATCACCAGGAGAAATCCAAGAAATCAATCACAAAGGTGACACACAATTTTTCTCGCGAGGTTCACGTGCTTGCCGGCACGCTACGTCCCCGTTGTGTCGACGACCACTTCGTGGTTCGGTGGCTAATTGGCAATCCAAAGCCTAGCTCTCCAAGAGCACCGCAAGAACCTACCGCAAGTGAGGTAACTCAATGACATGAGCAATTTACTAAAGTTGCCTTTGGCGCTCCGCCGGGGAAGGCACAACACCCCTCACAAATCACCGGAAGGTGGCCAAGAACAAGCACCACTCTTGCCACAACTCCTCCGCTACCTCTAAGCCGTCTAGGTGGCGGCAACAACCAAGAGTAACAAGAATCCCGCAGCCAATGCTAACCCAAGTGCCAACTAGATGCAAACTCATAAGGAAATGCACTTGAGATCACTCAAACTCACTTTGATTTGTCAATCAAGCAAGGGAGATGAGTGGGAGGGAGTATGCTCAACTCAAGAGGATGTTAGGAAGTCAAAATGTCCAAGAGTGTCCTCCCCAAACCGGCCAAACACATATTTATAAGCAGCCCCAAAGAATAGAGCCGTTAGGGACAAGTTGATGCTGCCTGCGTACTGACCGGACGCGCTGGTCGTTGTGACCGGACACGGTCACAGCATCCGGTCGTGCTTGCGCGCCTTCCCGATGAACGCCATGTGTCCCACTTTGAATCTCGTTCGTTCGATCGTAACGGTCACTTAAATGTATTCGTTCACGCACTAGAGTGACCGAACGCGCCGATAAAAATTGATCGAATGCGCCTCAGCGTCCGGTCACCACGATTCGCGTTTTTGACCCCGCGATCGGACGCGCCGCTTGAACTGATTGGACGCCACAGTGCCAGCGTCCGGTTGATTCTAGTAAGCACCCACTCACGACCGGACGCGTCCGGTCGAGCATGACCGAACGCGCCACCGTGTCCAATCGACCCTTCGCGTTCGCTGTCCCTCTGGCGCCTGACCGGACGCGCCGGTCCCGCGAGTGACCGGACGCGCCGGTGCGCGCGTTCGCAGCACGCGGGAAGAACTGATCGGACGTGTCCGGTCATGCCGAGACCGCGTCCGGTTCAACGTCCGGTCAGCCCAGTGACCTCTGTTCGCTTCCGTTTCTATCCACGATGACTTAGAGATAAACTCCGCCTCCGGCGTAGTGGAAAATAGGTGTTTCACTTTCACAAAAAGTGAACCCATCGCTTCCGTTTCTATCCACGATGACTTAGAGATAAACTCCGCCTCCGGCGTAGTGGAAAATAGGTGTTTCACTTTCACAAAAAGTGAACCCATCTCGACCGCTCAAACTCCACCCCCTTCGCAAATGTGCTAACATCGCCAAGTGTACATCACCATGTGCATGTGTGTTAGCATTTTCACAATCATTTTTGAGGTGTTAAGTTAGCTCACCACTAGATCTAAATGCATATGCAAATGAATCCTCATCTAGTGGCACTTAAGTGATCAATAGCCCCGCAAATTCCCCTCTTTATAGTATGGCTATCGATCCTAAGTGTGATCACACCCTCTATGGTGTCTTGGTCACCAAAAGTAAATCCTATCTATACCTTTGCCTTGAGCTCCATAGGATTGCACTCCATCTCCTCTTCTTCTCCAAGTATGGCACCAAATCATCATGATCAACATGCATCTTGCCATCACTTAGGAGTGTACCAATCACCTTTTGCTATCAACACTCAAGCACATGTGATTAGTACTTAGGTTTCATCAATTAGCCAAAACTAAACTAGGGACTTTCAATCTCCCCCTTTTTGGTAATTGATGATAACCCATTTATAAAGATGTTATGATAAAGTTCATTTGAATCCATGTTGCTTGCCCAAGCTTTTTACCATGTGTAAGAGATATGGACAAGTTTCATGAACTCAATTGGTACCAGTCGGGTTGGAGGCCTTGGTCTTAGCAGCCAGCCTCCCACTCCGACGCACCGACATCACCATTGAAGGTGTCCTAGACCTCCTCAGCCTTGGTTTGCTGAGCAACGGGGTCTCGAGCGGGATGCATAGCCGCTCCTCCAATTCTGCCAACAGGGACGCCTCAGTCGACGGCGGTTAAGTGTTGTGGCCATCATCGTCAAACGATGATCCACGGCTGCGCCTCAGCAACTCCAGCTCCGTAACCTCCGAATCCGGCTGTGGCATCCGCGGCTGCTTCTTACCCAAGGGGGAGCGACGCGGGGCGAAATCACCCGACAACAGCGAGACCTCACCACCGTACACCACAGATGTCATTGGCCCAGGTGTAACAGTCACCTGCGAGTATGGTTGTGCAGCATTATCGAACAAAGGACACGAAGGTGACCTCATAGTCAGACATGCCTCCACCTCGTCCAGCATGGGATCGAAGTCACGACACGAAGCCTCCAAGCAACGGTCCACCGCAAGCACAGGCTCAAGGTGCACCACTCGTGTCAGCACTTCATCTCCCTGCACAGCGACGGTCGATGATACTGGCATTTTCACCACGCCGCACTCACTAGACATGGGGTTCCCAGGGCTATCCTGTCTTGGAGTGAACGACGACGACGAGCTGCCACCATGCTGCAAGTGCCCCAGATGACCAACGGTTGGCATGCCAAGACCAGCCGGGTCAACACGTGGGCTGTATGCCACAGTGCGGCCTCCCACCGTGTCAGCGATCTCCACGGAACGCCGCCGCTTGCAGTCGTGCGCGATGTGTCGGAAACATCGGCAACGCAGACAGCGTGGCGGCAGTCTGCAGGTTGCCACACGGTGGGAGGAAGAGAGACAATTGAAGCACTTGCCGTGTAGGGCCTCGGGGACGCGCCTCGACGGTCGGTGATTGTACCACAGCCGGTCTCTGGCTGCTGCGACCGGCCTCCATCACGCGTGGCATCACTTCGCGCCATCCATCCACATCAGGAGCAGAGAAACGGCGCCGTTGGCCTGAGGGAACTCGAGGGCCGAGTCTCTGATGGACCGGCACGCGGTCGGCAGCACCGCTCGCGACCCAGCCAGCATGCACGGGGTGGGTCGGCAAACCCCTCCGACGATGACGACGCCGCCTACGAGCACCACCGCGTCGTGCGTCACCCGTCCCAATGACCCTGTCACCATCACAGCCCGTGGACGGAGGACCAAGGCGATGATGATGCGCGGGCACCCGTGCACCCAACCGCGTCGGTGCCCCGTGGCCGCCGGACGCGCCGGACGAACGCCGATGGCGCCAGCCCGTCAAGTGAGCACCTACCACGGCAGCTGCACCATGCGCCACAGCTGGAGTGGAGCGGTCTCGCGCAGGCCATGGCGACATTCTCGTTGGGTGCAGCCCACGAAGAATGGCGTCGAGGTAGGGGGTCGGAGAGACGGTCGGTGGCCCTTCGGCATCAGAGTCATCAGGGTCAGTGTCCGCCCAGCGACAAGCCTTGGAGCGCCCCACCGAACTGCCTCCAGGCTGGAAGGGGGCAGCGTTACTTGTGGTAATTTGTTAACTGCTCAAATATTCCAATAGCCGTTAAAAATGACTTCCCCTATTCCTTATTTTACTTAAAGAATATACCAATTATCACTTTTTTATATATACACATAAATTGCCGAATTACCATTCAGCTATGTACTGAAGATCATACATACATCATTTATTTACTGAATGCAACCCTGTGATTATGTCAGAATGTTCATTGATGCATATGTCTGGTGTTCACTGAAGCATTCCAGAACACCAACACTTACGACACGTGCTGCAAAATAAATGATTTAGAATCAAATATTTTCATTTAATTATAATCTTTCTGCAGGAGGTTTCAACTTCCTCTTCTTACCTGATTGGGATCAAAGCCACATAAGGTGAGTAAAATCTACTGGTTGATGTTTCGGTCGTTCTGATACAAATGACAAATGTCATAGCAAAAACAAAAAAAAGTTGTATTTGTCAATGTCTGTAACTCCCCCTTTCGGTAGATATAAGAACAAAATGACAATTTTTATAATATTTTCTGTCTACACTAGAAACAAAATTGAAAGACTATGCAAGACCAATTTATTTTGAGTGTGACAATGCTTTAAGTGGAAGATATAAGATAACCCTGCTATATAGCCACTCGATCCACATGAACATGCTGGTTTTTGTGTTGCTTGAAGCACCATAAATCTGAATGGAGTGATAAATATGGGTTGAACTTTTTGCTACTCTTAATCTTACTTATGTGATACTGTAATGTTGAGAACCAAGGGTTCTAATCTTTGCTGCTGCAATCCCATTTTCTTGCTTGTTCCAAGCTGTGAGCAATCTTATGTTACATGATCATTGTCAATTCTATAAAAACAAACTTTCAAGTCTTTCATTGTTTCAATGATGATGACATGTTTATAGAGCTGATAATGTGCTGAACCTGTTGCATATGTTATAATGGTACAGGTGTATCCTATATCATTTACATTATTGAAGTTCTGTAAAATTGTCTTGAATGGATAGTACCTTTTGTTATTGCTTTGATTTGTGTCTTTGCAAGTGGTTGATCAAAGATGACATGATACTACTTAAAATTGAGTTTATGAATATAATATTTACTCAAACGTCAATTTTTTAGTGCCCTATTGTTGCACTTCCTGTTGCAGATCTGCTATCTGAATGTGTTGTATATTTTTTTTTCTGGAGAGAAAAACTATGTGAGCTATTTTTGCAAGGCTATTGAAATTAGGTTTCGGCGGTGTGCAGCCATAATGAAACACTTGAATCCTGGTGATAGGGCTAGGGTTCCTACCGGAGCTGCTACGCAGGTTGTACAGGTGCGAGACGGCTGGACGTGGGCGAGGACGGCGCGAGGGCGCCGTGGCTGCAGCGGCTGTGCGTGAAGGGAAAGAGGCGGCTAGGGTTTTACCCGGCTAGGGTTTCTCCCGGCTCCCTGAGGAAGCCGGAAACAATAATATGTTTCTGCTTAAATTCCCAAATAGAGTCTTACAAATATTTATATGTCTCTCTAATAACGATAATTATAAAATAACCCTCTAGAAATACTATAATTGCGACAATTATATGGGCCATAGCCCCTTGATGGCCGGCTCCCCTCCTAGCCACTAGCGGGGCTGCGACGCCTGTAGGGGATGCCGGTCATAACATCTCTCCCCGCCTGTAGAAACAGCTCGTCCTCGAGCTGGAAATCGGGGTGCTCGGCGTAAAACTCCTCGAGTGACTCCCACGTTGCATCATCTGCTGGCAGACCGCGCCACTTGATCAAAATCTTCCAAACACCCCGGCGCTGCTGAGCTTGCATGGCGCGTTCCGGGCCTGGCAGGACCCGGCCAGCCAAAGCCGGAGGCAGGACGCCGGCCGCAGTGGGGGAATCTCCGCGGTGCTGCTTCAGGAGGCCCACATGGAAAACATCGTGGATGCGGGCGCCATCGGGCAGCTGGAGACGGTAGGCGACGCGACCGATGCGCTCAAGCACGCGAAATGGTCCCGCCCAGCGCGGCCCCAACTTGCGCTTGGAGCGAGGGTCGAGGGACTGCTGCGTGGTGCGGTGAAGGAGACGCAGCCAGACCCACGACCCCACCTCGAACTCCACGTCCCTGTGGTTGGCGTCATAGTAGCGTCATAGTAGCGTTTGGAGAGCTGCTGGGCCTGAAGGAGCCGCTGACGGACCTCAGTGAGCATCTCGTCGCGGCTGTGGAGGAGGGCGTCGGCGGCCTCGGTACGAGCCGTCCCCGGCTTGTACGGCAGGATGGGCGGCGGGGGGCGGCCGTAGACGACCTCGAAGGGCGTGGCGCGGAGGGCGGTATGGAAAGAAGTATTGTAGCAATACTCCGTCCAAGACAGCCAATCCACCCACGCACGAGGCCGGTCACCTGTAACACAGCGCAAATACATGGCAATCACCTTGTTGACCACCTCCGACTGGCCGTCCGTCTGGGGATGGAAGGCGGTACTCATGCGGAGCTTGACGCCCGCCATCTGGAAGAGGTCCCGCCACACGTGGCCGGTGAACACGGGGTCCCGGTCGCTGAAGATGGAGAGTGGAAACCCGTGGAGCCGTACAATGCCGTCGAAGAAGGCGCGGGCGACCAACGCGGCCGTGTAGGGGTGCCCGAGCGCGATGAAGTGCGCGTACTTAGAGAAACGGTCGACGACGGTGAGGATGACCGACTTGCCGGTGACTTTGGGCAGCCCCTCGATGAAGTCCATCGAGATGTCCGCCCAAACTTGGGAGGGCACGTCGAGGGGCTGCAGCAGTCCCGCTGGTTGCAACGCCTCCGTCTTGTTGCGCTGGTACGTGGTGCAGGAACGCACCAAATCCCGCACCAGTGCCGTGTCCCGCGGAATGTAGAACTCGGCACGGAGGCGGTGCAGCGTCTTCTGGGTCCCCTCATGGCCGGCGGCATGGGCCAGGAGGAGGACCTGGTGGCGGAGGTCCCCGTGGTCTGGCACGAAGATGCGGGACCCGTGGAGGAGGAGGCCGCTATCCAGGGGCCACGGCTCCACGAGCTCCCCGGCCTGGAGCTGCTGCAGCAGCCGCTGGCCATCCGGTGCCTCGGTCGTAGCGCGCCGGATGTCGTCGAGGAGGGCGAAAGAGGGCCCGGACAAGGCCACCGCGGCCCCGAGCGCGACCGGCGAAGGTACAGACGCCACCGCGTCACTGTCGCGGCGTGACAGAGCGTCCGCCACGGTATTGAGACGGCCCGGGCGGTATTCCACCGTGAAGTCGAAGCCGAAAAGTTTGCTGATCCATTGGTGCTGTGGAACGGTAGACAAACGCTGATCAAGCAAAAATTTTAGACTGTAATGGTCAGTGTGAACCAGGAAGGGGCGCCCCCACAAATACGGGCGCCAATGGCGCACAGCTTGCACCAAGCCGATGAGCTCGCGTTCATAGGCGGCGAGCTTGAGGTGGCGAGCTGCAAATGGCCTGCTGAAGTAGGCGAGGGGTCCCGCGCCCTGGTGGAGGACGACGCCGAACCCCGCGCCCGATGCATCGCAGTCGACCATGAAAGTCGCGTCGAAATCCGGCATCTGAAGCACGGGCCCCGTCGTCAAGGCGCGCTTGAGCTCCTCGAAAGCCGTCGTCGCGTCGTCGTCCCACACGAACGCGTCTCGCCGCAAGAGACGCGTGAGCGGGGCCGCGATGATGCCGAAGTCGCGGATGAACTTCCTGTAGTAGCCCGCCAAGCCCAAGAAGCCGCGAAGGCCCCGGGCCGAGCGAGGTAGAGGCCACGCCACCACCGCGGCAACCTTGTCGGCGTCCATGGCGACACCGCCCTCGGTGATGACATGGCCAAGATAGGCCATGGATGGCGCCCCAAACGAGCACTTGGAGCGCTTCAAGTGGAGATGGTGCGCCCGCAGGGCGCTGAGGACGATGTTGATGTGCTCCGGAGGTAGTCGCGAAGCACATCATTCATTAGGGCCTGGAAAGTGGCCGGTGCATTAGAAAGCCCGAAAGGCATCACCAGAAACTCGAAGTGGCCATGGTGAGTGCGGAACGCCGTCTTGTCGATGTCGTCGGGGTGCATCCGCACCTGATGATACCCGGAGCATAGGTCCAGCTTTGTGAAGAAGCGAGCTCCATGGAGCTCATCGACTACCGGAATCGGGAACTTGTCCTTGGACGTCTTGGCGTTTAGGGCGCGGTAGTCAATGCAGAAGCGCCACGACTGGTCCGCCTTGCGCACCAGCAAGACGGGCGCCGAGAAAGGCGAAGTGCTCGGCCTGATGATCCCTTGGGCAAGCATGGCCGCGCACTGCCGCTCCAGCTCGTCCTTCTGCAGCTGGGGGTAGCGGTAAGGGCGCA
Organism: Saccharum spontaneum; assembly: GCA_022457205.1. Lineage (NCBI taxonomy): Eukaryota > Viridiplantae > Streptophyta > Magnoliopsida > Poales > Poaceae > Saccharum > Saccharum spontaneum. Next base: position 39,111,594 of record CM039611.1, on the reverse strand, counting down.
CCGCCACCGGTGCGGTGCCCGGCAGCAAGTGGATGCGGTGGTCGTACGATCGCGCCGGCGGAAGTCCCATGGGTTCGGTGAAGACGACGGCGTGCTGCTGGAGTAGAACGTCCAGCAGCGGCTGCCGTGGATCGGAGGCAACCGCGGTCAGCAGCTGTGCCGAGGGGGCTGGAGAGGGTGCAGCCGCCCCGGCCACCCCCTGCCAGGTGACGCGGCGGCCGTCGCGCCAAAACGACAGGGTGAGGGCCTCGCAGTCCCATAGTATGGGGCCCAGGGTGCGGATGAAGTCGAAGCCGATGATGAAGTCAAATCCGCCCAAGTTGAGGCCGACACACGTGATGGTGAAGTCCTCGTCGTAGATGCGAATGGACACGTTGCGCGCGATGCCCTCACAAGGCATGCGGTCGCCATTGGCCACCGTGATCCGCAGACGCTCCCCACCTGCAGGAACGAGCCCCAGGCGGCGAATGGTCTCCCCCGACACGAAATTATGGGTGGAGCCCGTGTCGAGGAGGGCCAGGAAGCGTTCGCCCTTGATGACGACGGGCAGCAGCATGGAATTTGCGGCCCGAATACCTGCAACAGCCTGAAGGGAAACCACAAGTGCGTTAGCGGCAGCCATCTCCGTGGCAGCCAACTCGCTGGAAGGGGTGTCTGCGACCGTCTCCACAGGAGCCTCGTCGATGTAGTCGTCGGCCTCCAGGTAGAAGAGGCGCTTGCACACGTGCCCGCGCACGTAGGGTTCGTCACAGTTGAAGCACAGCCCCTGGCGACGGCGCTCCTGCTGTTCGGCCGGAGAGAGCCGACGAAAAGTGGGCGCTGCCGGGGTTGGAGGACCCACGCTCGGCGTGCGCTGCTGCGGAGTCCAAGTCGACCGCTGGGGCGGTCGGGCGCCACGAGGCTGCGGTGCAGGTGGTGGTTCGCATTCCTTGAACGCCCGTGCCAAGTACATGGCGGACTGGAGGTCGGGCGGTGCGCGGAGCTGAACCTGCTTGCGGAGCTGGTCCGGCAGCCCGCCCACGTACAACTCCGCCTTTTGGCGAGCGGAGAGGTTGCGGGCATGGCACAGGACGGCGTTGTAACGCTCCAAGTAATCCTGAATGGAAGAACCAAAAGGAAGGCGGGCAAGCTCCGCCAACCGTGTTCCCAGAACAGGAGGCCCGAAGCGGAGCGAGCATAACTCGCGGAAGCGCTCCCAAGGGGGCATGCCCTCGTCTTGCTCCAGGGCATAGTACCACGTCTGGGCAACACCCCGAAGGTGGTAGGACGCGAGCCATGTGCGAGCGGATGCGAGCGTCTACTGGCCGCGGAAGAACTGCTCGCACTGGTTCAACCAATTCAGAGGGTCGGCCGAGCCGTCGTACGTAGGAAACTCCAATTTGTAGAATTTGGGCCCCGCCTGGGCGCCCGCGAGGGCAGCAGCAAGGGCCGGGTCAAGCCCCCCTGCGGCTGGCCGCCCGAGGGAGAGGGCGCCCCGAAGAACAGCGGGCCGTCCACCCCCCCCCCCGAAGAGAGTGCCGCTGGCGGGGGGCAGGGAGGAAACCGCTGTCGCCGTCACCGTCGTGCAGGCTGATGGGGTGGGCGACGTGGCCATCGAGTAGATCGGAGCCGACGTCGTCACGGACGGCTGCAGCCAGTCAGGCAGGGGTGATGGCGAGGCCAGCCATTGCAAAAGATGGAGCGGAACTCCGGCTCCAGTCGGGATCAGTGCCGTGGGCACCGGCGGCGGAGGCGGTGGTGGTGCGGGGAACGATGGCGGCGGAGGCGCCTGGAGCAGGCCGGCCCACGCCTTCTGCATGGAGACCAGCGCGTTTGCGATCATATCCACCTTGGCCCCCAGTGATTCCAGCGTCAGGGGCTGGGCAGAGGCGGTGGACGCCTCTGACAAATCCGACAACGCAGCGGGCAGCGGCGAAGTGGTCGCCGGGATGGAGGAACTCGGAGGAGCAGTCGTCATCATGCCTGGCAATGCTGATACCAGGTTGATAGGGCTAGGGTTCCTACCGGAGCTGCTACGCAGGTTGTACGGGTGCGAGACGGCTGGACGTGGGCGAGGACGGCGCGAGGGCGCCGTGGCTGCAGCGGCTGTGCGTGAAGGGAAAGAGGCGGCTAGGGTTTTACCCGGCTAGGGTTTCTCCCGGCTCCCTGAGGAAGCCGGAAACAATAATATGTTTCTGCTTAATTTCCCAAATAGAGTCTTACAAATATTTATATGTCTCTCTAATAACGATAATTATAAAATAACCCTCTAGAAATACTATAATTGCGACAATTATATGGGCCATAGCCCCTTGATGGCCGGCTCCCCTCCTAGCCACTAGCGGGGCTGCGACGCCTGTAGGGATGCCGGTCATAACACCTGGCCTCCTGGCTCTGGCTCACCAATGCTGATCACATGATCATAAGAAGGTGCCAATCTATTCAGTTCTTTAGCATATTACTGCTAAGTTTAGGTTGGCACTTGACAGGATCATGTAACCTGTAATTGTTGATTTTCAAACTGTACCTGCATAGTTTACTTAGGCAAGGTTGCGCCCAGATCTATGTATCAATGCATTTCTGGTTTCCCATATACTTGAAATGCCCCCATCATACTCTGTAATCTTACTGGGTATAATTCCAGGGAGAAGAGGCCCCATTGAGTGCACATTCCTGATAGCAGACTCTGCCCTCGGATGCTCCAGCCAAGTGGTAGAACCAAAGCTGCTGCTGCGAGCCCTTCTTGCCGCATTTTCTTTGATTTCTATATGTAGGTTGAGATGTAAAGATTACATTTTAGGATGTAACTGTGATACATGTGCTAGATAGGTCTAGCTAACTGATCATTACTCCACTGATCACTGGATCGACAATTCAGTTTTGTAAGTTTCTATTGCTAGCATTCAGTCATATGATTTCTTGCATTACGACAAAAGATGAATTCACGTAATTAAGAAAATGAAGCGCTAACTGATCATGGCAAGCTGATGAGAATTGAAGGTGCAGGGCGCCAGGGATTGGCCGATTTCTTGGTTTTCTTCCGTTTCTTCCCTCTTTCGGCTTTGGTTTTTCTCCCTTGTTTGTGTTGGGATTGGGGGAAGCCGTATGGCCAAGAATAGGCAGCGACGGCAATTGACCTGTTTTCTGCGTGCAGTTTTGAGGAGTTTTCCACTGGAGGAAGGCCGACTATGCCACGTCGTCAGCAGGAACAATATAGACCCGACTTGTACACACACAACACACCGACCACCATAGCAGGCAGCGAAACCTGATAGATCTTGCACAATGCTAATGCGAATGCAAATTGAAGAATAAACAATTGACAACCGAGGAGGTGTGGTGCAAGAGAAAGTCGTCATTGATCGCCAGTCCTCCCAGGCAGAAGGCGGTAGCAAAGCGCCCCCTGCCAATCAGGAGCAGGAGGATTGCTGCTCAGCCGTTATCGCACATACCGACCTTCGAACGGGGCGAGGTACTACTCATGAAGAGGATTGGCACTAGTTTCTTCCGCGTCCAAGGGAGCATACGACGCCATTTTCACTGAAAACTTGACGTCGAGCCAAGTTGAAGCTCTGGACGAGTTATTTCCAGCGAACAACATCAGAACAGGTAGAAAACTCTTCTCGGACGTCGGAGTAGGATCACGCAACGAACAGTGGAGGTGCCCAGCTTCGTAGGTTGCAGCATTTCTCTTAGCTTGGTTGTCCTTTTATGTAATATTGAAGCTTAGAGTTGTTTGCTAGAACGGTCCAGTCTACGGCTGTAAGACCTCCAAAGGCACTCGTCAGAATCGCATCGTTTGTATGATTAAATTCTTCTTCTTAATTACAATGATATGCAAATCTTTTACGTATTTGAGAGAAAAAAAAATAATTGAACACGCTTGTTTATTTCATTAGCAACTAAGGGGGTGTTTAGATTTACCTCCTAAACTTTATTCGCTATGCATAAAGTATTAAATATAGAGTCCTTTTATAGTACTTGTCATCGCTTCTCATCGCTTCCACAAATTATTGATTTTATTAAAAAAAAAGGGCATTTTAGTCATTGCACAAATACCACTTATCTCATCTCCTCTCCATTCGTCCGACTCCTCCCCCGATCAAAAAAAAAAGAAACACCGATGTCTCTCTCGCCCTCGTCCTCGCCATAGCCGCCGCCGGCCCGCCCTCGTCCGCCTTGCGCCGCCGCCAGCCAGCCAGCCCTCGCGTCTCCACAATTCTCCCTTCCACGGCAATTGCGTGGAGGCAGCAGATCCAATCGGTTACTGCCTGGCACGTGAATACGGCCCTCTTCCATAGTATCACGCTAGTGGTCATAAAATCAAAATCTTCACTACTTCTAGTCTAGAGAAATGTAAATAGCCAAATCGAATGATCTGTTTGTACTAACTGGTATGTTATAACATAGTTATCGAGTAAAGATGCAAAAGATAGATTGGTGAAAAAAAACTGCATTTGCAGTTGCAGGTTCAGCTAGCCAAAAACACCTTTTTTTTTCTAGAACAGGGCATATAGCAAGTAATGCATTCATGTGGATTTTCTTATTACATATTTTGGTGCAGATGTCAACCACAGCAAGAGTAGAACAGGGCATATAGCAAGTAATGCATTCAGCTTGGGCTCGTCGGCGACCGCGGCCGCGCGGACGTGCTGGAGCTGCAGGCGGCGGTGGCCGGGGACGGGGCCCGAGCTGCGCCGCCACGCGCCTCGCGCCGCCCCACCACAGCACTGCCACGCGCCACCACTTCCGGGCCGCCCCAACGCGCCGCCACCACCACGCCCGCCCGCCCTGCGCCGCCACCACCGCTCCCGCCCGCCCCGCCGCCACCACCACGCGACTCCTCCAGATGCGCGCCTCGGCGGCGTCCAGGCATGGCGCAGCTCCTCCAGATGCGCGTGACCGCCGCCGGAACCCTAGCCGCCGCCGGCCCGGAGCCCGCGCGCGGCCGTCCGCCCACGACCTCGTGGCCTGCTTCCGCGAGCCCGGCGAGCCGGGGACCTTCGTCCGTCCGCGAAAAAGGCGAACTGAACCATGAACGCGACCGATAAGGGCAGCGGGCGCAGGACGCAGGTCAGGGCTGCCCGGCACGCCGCCGAAGGAGCAGCATCAGGCGCGCGGACGAACTTGGGCGGCGGCGGCTCCGTGCAGTAGCGGCGAGTGAAACCTAGAAGGCGGCAGCGGCGGCTCCATGCGACGATCGGTCGCTGTTTTTTTATTCATCTAATAACAATAGTAATAGTCTTAATTATTGTACTCAAAACATAAAGTTACCTTAATACCTTTGATTAGAAAAAAAACTATAAAAACGCAATTAGCCATCCTTTATTTGGCATCGCCTCCCCCCTCAGTTTTGGAGGCGATGGGAAGCGATTTAGCGCATTTGGCCCACCGGTCATAGAAATAGCAATCGCCTCCCATCGCCTCCCATCGCCTTTGGCTTTTCTGGCCGTTGGATCGGTCGTTGTGAGCCGTCGAAGTATTGTAAAAAATCTCTTAAATATATACTAATTACGAATCTAAATGCACAGATTGAGACTGTTTTGCGAGACGAATTTTTTTAAGCCTAATTAATCTATGATTTGACAATGTTGTGCTACAGTAAATATGTGCTAATGACAAATTAATTAGGCTTAATAAATTCGTCTCACGAATTACTGACGGATTCTGTAATTTGTTTTTTATTAGTATCCGAACACCCCATACAATACCCCATATGACACCTCCTAAACTTTAATGACTGGATCCAAACACCCTCTAAACCTTACATTTTCTACAAGTGCATTTGCATTGTAAGATTGCATCTAGTTGGCACTTGGTGGTTGATTTGCTGTGGAATTCTTGTTTCTCTTGGTGGTTGCCGCCACCTAGACGGCTTGGAGCAGCTTGGAGACGTTGGCAAGAGTTGGTGATTGTTCTTGGCCACCTCCGGTGATTGTGAGGGGTTTGTGCCTACCTCGGCGAAGCGCCAAAGGCAATATTAGTGGATGGCTCGTGTTATTTGCAACCTTTTGCCATTTGATATGTTCTTGTGGCACCTTTTTGAGAGGCTCGGTGTGAGACCGATTAGCCAATGAACCACGTGGTGAAGAGGGACACAACGGGGACTAGTGTGCCAGCAAGCACGTGAATCTCGGGATAAATCTTCGTGTCATCATTTTTTTTGTGATTGATCGATCCCGGTGGTTGTGTATTGTGGAATTCATCTCTCGATCATATTGATTGGTTGGCTCAATACTTCGCCCCTCGGTGATGCCCTTCTAACTCTCTCTTGTATTATTTTCTTAGTTTGTTAGTATAGCTCTTAGCTTGTGTAGCTAGTTAGCTTTAGTTGTAAACTAAGTTGTGCGGTTTGACTTGTGCGGTTGAGTGCAAATATACTAGAATTGTGAATTGGATAGGTGGCTTGTAAACACCCCGTATGCTAAGCAAAACTCGCATCTCGCTATTTGTTATATTGATAAACTTGTTTAGCTTGTCTTTGTAGAATTTTTTAAAAGGCTATTCACCCCGCCTCTAGCCATCAAGACCTTTCAGTCGCTAAGCTATTTCACTTGGATTGAGAACAACAAAGCATACTGTGAGAGAGAGGAGATGAGGCCAACTGTCTCGAAGGAAAAACCAACCAGAGAATATATAAATAATCATTCTATTTTTCTCTATGTTCCACGTCAGTTGTCTACTGTTCATCATCAACATCACTAGGGACAGCCTCAACAGGCTGTTAGGCTATCCGCACTGCGTCCGGTAAAACATCCACTACCGCTCCCTCCAGTACCGATTTAGCTGCAGCGCGTACTGTAAATAAACCAGTAAAGCAACATCGTCCGGTAAATCTAGCGCAATAGCGGACGTCCGCTACGCGCGCGCCCTCTGCGCGCTGACAGAGAAGAGGGAAAAAGCAGCGGGCCCCACGGTTTCAATCCTATAAAAAAATGTTATAACTCACAAATCAAAAACCCAAATTAAATTCTGATTGCACCATTGAATTCATTTTAATAAATTCTTCAAAACTAGATCTCAAATGGATATATTTAGATAAAGTGATAAGTGAGCTCCACAGTGAATAGAGGATGATATAGAGGATGAATGAGTGCGGGAGAAATGAGTATAGAGGAGTCCGTTTGGCAGCGAGAGGGCGCTCGGCCACGTCACGGCGGCAGCTTGCTGCTCTTCCATTGTAAGGTTTCGACACCCGCCTCTTTGATGAATTAGATAATAGATTGTTCTTCTTCCGTATTTCATGTTGCATAGTATAGATTGTTACATATATGATGCTATGACTATAACATGAGCTTTGACATATCTGTAACTCTCCAGGTTTGTGTCAATTTTTTTGCCAACTTTCTGTCAATTTTTGCAGGATACTTGCTTTCCACATACGCATGCATGGTTTCAGAAACCTCTGGTATGATCTCTTTGGCCCAGTGCCATGATTGCACTCTATGTCAAGACGCTACTTTGTCCCTTAATTCTTAATGCATTTTTTTTTACTTGTGGTAATTTGTTAACTGCTCAAATATTCCAATAGCCGTTAAAAATGACATCCCATATTCCTTATTTTACTTAAAGAATATACCAATTATCACTTTTTTATATATACACATAAATTGCCGAATTACCATTCAGCTATGTACTGAATGAAGATCATACATACATCATTTATTTACTGAATGCAACCCTGTGATTATGTCAGAATGTTCATTGATGCATATGTCTGGTGTTCACTGAAGCATTCCAGAACACCAACACTTACAACACGTGCTGCAAAATAAATGATTTAGAATCAAATATTTTCATTTAATTATAATCTTTCTGCAGGAGGTTTCAACTTCCTCTTCTTACCTGATTGGGATCAAAGCCACATAAGGTGAGTAAAATCTACTTGTTGATGTTTCGGTCGTTCTGATACAAATGACGAATGTCATAGCAAAAACAAAAAAAAAGTTGTATTTGTCAATGTCTGTAACTCCCCCTTTCGGTAGATATAAGAACAAAATGACAATTTTTATAATATTTTCTGTCTACACTAGAAACAAAATTGAAAGACTATGCAAGACCAATTTTATTCTGAGTGTGACAATGCTTTAAGTGGAAGATATAAGATAACCCTGCTATATAGCCACTCGATCCAAATGAACATGCTGGTTTTTGTGTTGCTTGAAGCACCATAAATCTGAATGGAGTGATAAATATGGGTTGAACTTTTTGCTACTCTTAATCTAACTTATGTGATACTGTAATGTTGAGAACCAAGGGTTCTAATCTTTGCTGCTGCAATCCCATTTTCTTGCTTGTTCCAAGCTGTGAGCAATCTTATGTTACATGATCATTGTCAATGCTATAAAAGCAAACTTTTAAGTCTTTCATTGTTTCAATGATGATGACATGTTTATAGAGCTGATAATGTGCTGAACCTGTTGCATATATGTTATAATGGTACAGGTGTATCCTATATCATTTACATTATTGAAGTTCTGGAAAATTGTCTTGAATGGATAGTACCTTTTGTTATTGCTTTGATTTGTGTCTTTGCAAGTGGTTGATCAAAGATGACATGATACTACTTAAAATTGAGTTTATGAATATAATATTTACTCAAACGTCAATTTTTTAGTGCCCTATTGTTGCACTTCCTGTTGCAGATCTGCTATCTGAATGTGTTGTATATTTTTTTTCTGGAGAGAAAAATTATGTGAGCTATTTTTGCAAGGCTATTGAAATTAGGTTTCGGCGGTGTGCAGCCATAATGAAACACTTGAATCCTGGCCTCCTGGCTCTGGCTCACCAATGCTGATCACATGATCATAAGAAGGTGCCAGTCTATTCAGTTCTTTAGCATATTACTGCTAAGTTTAGGTTGGCACTTGACAGGATCATGTAACCTGTAATTGTTGATTTTCAAACTGTACCTGCATAGTTTACTTAGGCAAGGTTGCGCCCAGATCTATGTATCAATGCATTTCTGGTTTCCCATATACTTGAAATGCCCCCATCATACTCTGTAATCTTACTGGGTATAATTCCAGGGAGAAGAGGCTCCATTGAGTGCACATTCCTGATAGCAGACTCTGCCCTCGGATGCTCCAGCCAAGTGGTAGAACCAAAGCTGCTGCTGCAAGCCCTGCTTGCCGCATTTTCTTTGATTTCTATATGTTGGTTGAGATGTAAAGATTACATTTTAGGATGTAACTGTGATACATGTGCTAGATAGGTCTAGCTAACTGATCATTACTCCACTGATCACTGGATCGACAATTCAGTTTTGTAAGTTTCTATTGCTAGCATTCAGTCATATGATTTCTTGCACTACGACAAAAGATGAATTCACGTAATTAAGAAAATGAAGCGCTAACTGATCTTGGCAAGCTGATGAGAATTGAAGGTGCAGGGCGCCAGGGATTGGCCGATTTCTTGGTTTTCTTCCGTTTCTTGCCTCTTTCGGCTTTGGTTTTTCTCCCTTGTTTGTGTTGGGATTTGGGGAAGCCGTATGGCCAAGAATAGGCAGCGACGGCAATTGACCTGTTTTCTGCGTGCAGTTTTGAGGAGTTTTCCCCTGGAGGAAGGCGGACTATGCCACGTCGTCAGCAGGAACAATATAGACCCGACTTGTACACACACAACACACCGACCACCATCTTTCGCAAAAAAAAAAAAAAAAAAAAAAACACCGACCACCATAGCAGGCAGCGAAACCTGATAGATCTTGCACAATGCTAATGCGAATGCAAATTGAAGAGTAAACAATTGACAACCGAGGTGCGGTGCAGGAGAGAGTTGTCGTTGATCGCCAGTCCTCCAAGGCAGAAGGCGGTAGCAAAGCGCCCCCTGCCAATCAGGAGCAGAAGGATTGCTGCTCAGCCGTTGTCGTACATACTGACCTCCGAGCGGGGTGAGGTACTTCTCATGTAGAGGATGGGCATCGCGCTGCCGGTGGCACCAGTTTCTTCCGCGTCCAAGGGAGCATATAACGCCATTTTCACTAAAAACTTGACGTCGAGCCAAGTGAAGCTCTGGACGAGTTATTTCCAGCGACCAACATCAGGATAGGTAGAAAACTCTTCTCGGACGCCGGAGTAGGATCACGCAACGAACAGCGGAGGTGCCCAGCTTCGTAGGTTGCAGCGCTGCTCTTAGGTCGGTTGTTCTTTTATGTAATATTGAAGCTTAAAGTTGTTTGCTAGAACGGTCCAGTCTACGGCTATAAGACCTCCGAGGGCGCTCATCAGAATCGCATCGTTTGTATGATTAAATTCTTCTTTTTAATTACAATGATATACAAATCTTTTGCGTATTCGAGAAAAAAAAACAACTAAACACGCTTGTTTATTTCATTAGCAACTAAGGGGGTGTTTAGATTTACCTCCTAAACTTTAGTCGCTATCCAATCGGATGTTTAGACACATGCATGGAGTATTAAATATAGACTAATTACGAAACTAAATGCACAGATTAAAATTGTTTTGCGAGATGAATTTTTTTAAGCCTAATTAATTCATGATTTAACAATGTTGTGCTACAGAAAATATGTGCTAATGACGAATTAATTAAGTTTAATAAATTCGTCACACGGATTACTAACAGATTCTGTAATTTGTTTTTTTTATTAGTATCCGAACACCCCATGCAACACCCCCACATGACATCTCCTAAACTTTAGTGACTGGATCCAAACACCCTCTAAACCTTGCATTTTCCACAAAACAAGAGAACAGACTAAGCCAAGCAACCTTGTTACGTTGCTGGTTTATTTGCAGCAGAACACAGGCGTAGCAGCAGGTTCGCAACAGTCAACAGAATACACGCATACCATACCGATAGCAGGTTCAAAAACAGAACATACGCACGCTGCAGGCACTACTTTGATTCCGGTAAGGAGAAGCAAGAACACGGTTAGGCAGCAACATGTCACAGAGAGGACGAGATCGGCATGGGCATGGGCAGGGTTCGCTCACCAAAAGTGTCGCACGCGCATGACGGACAGGAAAAGGGCACTATTCACGGCGGCCGGCTCCAGCGTGCCCCGCCGCGGCCTTCTCCCTCTCGACGTCGAGCGTCTTCATCCTCAGCTCCTTGTATATCTCCCCGAGCTTCGTCACGTCATTGGCCAGCTTCATAATCACTATTGCATCGGCAGACCGCTTCCATACCGGCACCTGGCTCATCTCGACCACGGCGAGAAGCGAGGACGAGAGTTGGGTGAGATTGGATTGTGGAATGCGGAGGCGGAGAGCTGGAGTCTCAAGTGTTGTAGTGGAGTGTGGAATGTGGGGCGGCGCAAACAGGCGTGGAAGGCGCACTGTGCCTTGTCCGACAACAGGCGTGCCAGGAGAAGACGGGTGAAGCAACTCTTAGTCGGTTACTGTCATGTGGGTCCAGATGGACCAGGTCGGTGCTGCGTTGCCTATAAACTCTGCCGCAACGGCTTGTAACAGAACAATTGAATTGAGAAACAGAAATCCCCAAACTAAACTTCACGGGTGTCTTCTCCGTTGAACCCTACCCCAAATTCATTCATCCTATTCCGAATTCCTTTCTGCCTACCTCAAATTCCTTCTAGATTCTATCCGGTTATCCTAGTTCGTGACAAGGTAGCTAGCTTCGTGGCTAAAGCTGCAAGGTTTTATAAGCTTTGTAGGTGCACTCTCTCTTCAAATGGTCAGAAAATCTGATGATATTTGAATGAGATAGAAATGATGATGCTTAATTTTCTAAAGATATGTTTCTGAAAGCAAAAGGAAAAGTAAATCGTGCGACAGTACCTGCACCTGGCCGGTCTTATTGACCAACGACAAAAGAATTCTTTCACCTTGATTGTAGCATCAGCTCCCCGCCATAAGTGCCTGACCCTAGCGAGTACGAGTAGCTATCAAATGAAATCTTCAGCCATAATTGACAGCGTCAGGTTCCGTGAGTGTTCAGAGCTACTACTCCGTCCGGAAAAGAGTGACGGTTTTGACTTACATCGTGTTTGACCGTTCGTTTTATTCAAAAATTTTGTGCAAATTATAAAATAAATAAATTATTATTAAAGTATATCTAATGATAAAATAAGTCATAACAAAATAAATTATATTTATAAAAAAAATTGAATAAGACGGATGGTCAAACAAGATGTCTGAAATTCTAAAACGACACTTCTTTTTTGGGACGGAGGGAGTACCTCCTTGGCTGTTGGGCTGTTGGCCTGCTGCAACTGTCAGCTTGCAATAAAATTCAAACTGTATTTACATATGTTAATTATGCTTTATTGTACTTTTATTTGTCAGGTGCACAACAATAAAAGTCAAATTGTAGTTGTGCCAGAAGTTGGGGTCGCTTTTACCTCAGAGGATGATGCATATATATAACTAGAAAACAGTGCGGCTTTGCCGCGCCCTAAATAGAATTTGGGCCAGTGTTTGGCCACCTTCTGATAGCACTGTTTGTCTAAACGGTCGTTTAGTCCGTTTAAACACCGTTTAAATGGTAAACAGAAGTTAGCCGTGTTGTTTAGGCCCTAAACGGTGAATTAAACGGTTGGGCCGTTCAATCCCGTCTAAACGATCTAAACAAAATCAGATTAAACATGATTAAATGAGCTAAACAACCATTTAATCCATAATTAAGTGAATTAAAAGACTACGTCTATCACAATCAACATGAAACTAATTAACATTGTAATTATATGAATTTTTGTGGGATTTAGATTTCTTCCAACAAGATTATTTGGTAGAATATTTGATTTTAACATGTATAAATATGTATGGGTTCTAGAAAATTTTATTTTTACCTACATAAATATGTATATTTTATTGTTATTGTACAAAACCGTTTAGGCCATTTAACTCCGTTTAAATACCGTTTAAACGGTCTAAACGCTAAACGAAGGGTGACCGACTGTTTACCGTTTAGCGTTTAGGAAAACATTGTCTGATAGTTGAACCTTGTGATGGATATGCAGTTCCCAGTGTGTGTTAGAGTGGCCAATGCAAAGCTTGAAACTTGGAACGTATTATATATAGATATATAAAATAGATCACTTTCATAGATACAGTTCTAACCCGTCATCCCTGGTCACCCTGCCATAAATTGCCTTCTGAAAGAAATCAATGCAGGCCGTAAGAATTCAAATGTTCAGAATCCACTTTGTACAGTACTATTGAAACCACCAAGTATTACTTCCCAGTAACGACAGCTTTATGCATATGACTAGGTTCGTGCCCGTGCACATGACTAGGTTTGTGCCCGTGCGTTGCTACGGGACAGCTAAACTTTTGTATACTAAAAATACACGGATCGCAGGATAAGATAGCAATACTATGAAATTAAATACCGAAGTTAAAGTGACATTTAATTCAAAAAACAAAGTTTATGAAATTAACATAGTCACGGGAGCGCGGAGTCGAAGGCTCACAAACTCTACTATATAGGCAGGAAGAAATCTTTGATATCCATTTCTTTCGTACACCCGTGCGTTGTAACGGAAAAAAATAATACCACGATAATTTAGATATTTAGATAGTTATAAATTAAGTACGAAAATGGGGTGGTAAGTGGTATCAGCTTATACGCAAGCTCAATTTGAACCTGTCACCAACAATCAAACTTACATATTTAAATAAAACTGAAACCAACGTCAACCTCGCTGAAAATCAGTTGATTACCTCTTAAAATGTTTATCACTCAAGGCCCACAACATTCTTATTATCTTCAGAATAGAAGACATCTAGAATTGGAAGACTAACAAATAGAAACATGGACATGTGTCCATAGATAAATAGAAGCAAATGCAATTGCCCCTGCTCACAGATTGATCCCAAAAGGATTTCATGGTTCATTCTACATGTATTGACGGCCATCCAAAGGCATTAGCTTCCACTCTAATAATGTCTTGGTAGAATAGAGAAGTCAACAAATGGCATGGCAATGGTTTGATGACACCATAGATACACATATGCTCACTCTAGTATGATGACTCTAAGAGAAGTGTCAGTCTCATATATCATGAAAAAACTTCCATAGACAAGCATGTTTTTAATCTGTTCTTCATGCAGCCCTCTTTTAGACAATCAAGACTACATCAAGCACTGGTCTATTCTGAGGAGAATCAAGAAGGCTCCCTCATTAAAGTTGAAGAACGGCCCAAAGCTTATAATTGTTCTGAACTTCACCTAATAGTTATTGTAAGAGAAGCTGACAGCCAAGGGAGAGATCATTGAAGGGTGCACCCAGAGAAGATCGCTCCTCCCCTAATGCCAGGCATGCCAAGCCAAAGGAATCAGGAATCTGAATGGTGGCTCTGCTTCACCTCCAGTGACGGACCAGCTCCTCTTGGTCTGCAAATGCAGCACCACAACAACAATAATTCGATTTCATGAGCTCAAGAAAACATAAAAGCAAGTATTTAGTGATCTAACTGATTAGTACAGGATATTGCTACCATCAGTGTGTTAACAGAATATCAATTTGCAAGATAACAAACATCCAACATTTAGGACAAGATTTATAAAGAGAAGGCCTCGCATCAAATTTTCCAATATAGTATTTTTAAACCAATACTGCCAATTTGCTCAAAATACCAAGGTCAGCTCAGAATAAATACAAAGAATAAGCCAAGTGGTAGTATATTTTCCATATGCTAAAATATTCTCTCTTTGATAAATAAACAAAGATATGGGATGCAATGGCGCATCAACATTCAACACTGATATGGAGACCAAAATCAACAGATCGATGAGTGCAAATGTGACAAAGAGGATACCTGATCCTTGTGCTCCATGCTCTTGGTCTGGTAAAAATCCCTTGCAAAGAGAACATCCATCATGCATCACTGTAATGCCGCCTCTAATCAGGCAAACAATGAAGAGTGTGCTTGAAAAAAATAAGATTAGGACTAAGATATTTCTTAGTCGTAATATAATATATATTGAACCAGCCAGAACTCTCTACCTTGAGTTCCAATCTTCATACACTGTACTACTCATTCAGGAGTTTGTTGTCACAATTTTCTGCAAACTCAACAGTCGGTACAACGTACCTAAAGTTTGCTAGGAAAAAAAAGGTGAAACAGAGTTGGAACTTCACCGATACATACCAATCTGCAGTCATGCCATCCTCACTGGTGATTGCCCTTAAAACAACAGCATTGGAGTGGGTTCACTGGTCACCCTGAATGCCAACTGTTTATACTGGCAAGAAAACAACAAAAGTTTGCCAATTTTATCATACTGCATCCTTAACAACTTGAACAAATATCTCGTCCACCTGAAAAAAATAAAGTGAGAAGCTACCAATTCACACAGTATATCCAAGGTGCTGTAGCAAAATTTCAACAATTCTGAAAGTTCAAACCTGATGAAGAACCTTCAAAGCATTGCCTTGTGTAACATCACCTAGAACACGTACAGCAAGACCAGGACCAGGAAATGGGTGCCACTTCAAAAATGAATCTGGGGCATTCAAAATACTCCCCAACTTCCGCACCTACAGACATTAAAAAAATTGTAACAAAAAAATAAAGGCTCCTTGGTCCCTTTCATCATAACACACATGGTCATGCTCTAAACTAAGAAAAATTAGAAATTATATTAAATAAATTAGTTCAAATTAGTACCTCATCCTTGAATAGGAGCTTGAGTGGTTCAATGAGTTTTAACTTCATATCTTTTGGAAGGCCACCGTCATTGTGATGACTTTTGATGGTGTGGGAATTTGTCCTTGCACTCCCAAGGTACAATGTCCCTTGAACTAAATATTCAGGACTTTTCCCTATCTTCTGTTCCAGCTTGTAAGCAAAGTCATCAAAGACAGTGATGAATTTCCTGCCAATAAACTTTCTTTTCTGCTCTGGGTCTTCGATACCCTTTAACTTGCTGAGAATTGCTCTGAGGCATCAACGCATGTAACTGACAGGTGCAATGATACTTTCAATGCCTCAAATAAAGCCATAGACAAAATGATACATTTATTGGTTTGCATGGCTTGATATGCCAAAGATGTGAGCTCAATCAGGAAAGAGACTACTTTGCTGCCAGCGTGAACATTTATAGAGCCCTTGCTCACATGGAGAGCCCTGTAAGAACGTAGTAATTACGATTAAATTAACCTTTGCTCTGCAATCTCGTGGCTTTGGAGGTGTGCACACAATCCAACAATGTGCATGTTTCCCTGGCATGTAAAAGTGCGCACACAATCCAACATTGTGTGAATTTCTATGATTGCAGTCTTAGCAGGTTTGACCTTAATCTATTTTGCTATTAAAAAAAGGCTAGAACTATCAGATAATGAACATGTATGCACGTGATGGATCATTAACCAATCTAGAAAAACAAGAAGAGGAGAACGAAGATGTGACCTTGTATATGTTCAGCAGATTGATGTTGTTTCCTTGATAGCTCTTTGGCACTCCATCGTGGTGCCTAGATCTGGCGGCCGTGCCTATGTACGAATTTAAGTAGCTTTGCCACATACTGGCGCCCAATCAAATTGAGACAGGAGTAATCGAGCAAATTAGAAGAATTTGGGGAAGAGAAATCGAGGCGAGTGAGGGCAGAACTCACCTTGGGCCTTGGCCGGCGCGCGCCTTCGCCGGTGTCGTGGCCTCGTTCTCCTCTGCCGCTATCACCGCTGCAGTCGAGGCATCCTTAAATCGGGATGGCGAGCTGGCTTCGCTGCCTGGAAGGTGCCCTTGGGGCGTGCACGGGAGGTGCGCAGGGGGGCGCCAGAACATCGTGCGGCCTCCGCCGTCGGGATGCCATGCCGGCTCCGCTGCTGGGGAGGGACGCACCACCGATGAAGCGTTGGATCCACACGGGGTCGCTACCACGGGAGGTCATTGTCGCCGTCACCTGCCATGGATGTGCTTCCGCCTCGATGGATCACCGGCCAACATGGAGGAATAGGCCACACTCACCGGCAGAAGCTGCTAGTCGCGGGGAGGAATGCATGCAGGATCCGGTCGTGCTTGTCACGGGTTGGATGCGACGACGGAGCAGGCGCGCACGGCGAGGATGACGGCGCGGCCGCATGGGGGAGCGAGCGGGATCTCACGAGGGGAGCGCACGCACGGGGAAGGAGAAGCGAGCGGGATCTCGGGCGAGTAGCACGTTGCGGTTTCTTCAGCGAGCGACGAATGCAGAACCCGATCCCACCTGCCGTGGCTTTCCTTCTGGGCACGAGCGAGGCATGGGGGAGACGGGAGCGAGGGAATGCGATTAGCGCCGGGGGAAGCAGCAAGCGTCACATGGGGGGAAGGTGAGAGCGAGGGGTCGCAGGGGCAAGCAGATGGAGATCGCGCTGTGCGGGGATCGCACGAGAAGGAGCGGCAGGCGGACGAAGCAATTGTCGCACGAAAAAAATTATCCATCTTTCATTCTTTTTAGTTGTATAGGAGATAGGAGATATAGGAGATACATTAACCTATTTAATAAGGACAGATAGTGATCGAGCTAAGCATAGAATATGAGGAATGTTATAGAAACCAAAAGGTGGAACAAAACCAATTTGAAGTTGATTTTACCCATAGGGCGCCTTGTAACCCATTCAACTTAAAAAGGTAGCAACGAGTAAAAATGGTAGTTGTAGGATGATTAGTTGAGAAAGCATTATTTTTCAGGTAATAATCTGTATGCGTTACATGTCTTAGTTTTCAGTTGTTAGAAAAAGCTCTGTAGCAAAGTACAAAGCTAGGTATATTATAAAAATTCGATGATTAGTCAAATACTAAATGACTGTTTTCTAAGGAAGCTTAGAATTGGAAATCACATATTAGTGAGGTACCCATGTGAGGATAAGATATTTTAAAAAGTGCATTCGACTTATATCATCAATACCTAGGATGGCGAATATCATGCATTCAATTGATCACAACAAAATTCAAGTGACTACAGTTGAAATTTTAGCTTGAATATTTGTTTTACATAAATGAATACAAATATGGATTGATAATTTCAGCTCTAACACAAATTTGTTGATATATTTACAGCATGATGCAATCCCTGAATTCATAGGAATTGCTAATTGAAGGAGAATATAATTGGTGAAATATTGGATGTATTGCATTAGGCCTCATGGGCTGATTATATAGGGTACATAGGACTAACACCTCACGTGGGTACACAATGTGGTACTATTCCTATTTACTCTAACATCCCCCCGCAGTCACAGCGGGAGCGCTGCAGACAGTGAGACTGGAGAAGAAGCTGACAAAGCTAACATCCCCCCGCAGTCATAACAGTCGATGTGTCGCGCATGCTGTGGCTGGAGAAGAAGCCGATGACTCCTCATGCAAGGCGGTAGCCCTTTATGCAATGTCGAGGTAGCCGAGTGTGAGGGCGCAGTAGCCGTGGTCGAAGAAGCCGTGCTGAAGATGGCCGAGGTCGACGTAGTTGTGGTCGGGTTGCCGTGTCGATGGAGCTGCAGGCGTACAAGGGGCGCCATGATGATGACGGAGACGCGTTGAGGCAATCGTCGTGGGAGGAGGCGATGCCGAAGTCGACGCAGTCAGGGCCGTCGTGGACGTATAAGAAGCAATGCGGGAGAGGACGCATCGGCGAGTAGGACTCAGCGACGACGCGATGCGGCGGCCGGACCGGCGAGCAAGGCTCAGCAACGGTGCGGGTAGGGGCAGCTCGATGACGAAGACCCAATCAGCAAGACGAAGACCTTGTGCAGACGGATAGCGCAGCAGGGATTGCGCATCACAGTCATCGATGCACAGGTGACGGCGATGTAGATGCAACGGCGAAGCAGACACACGGGCGGCGGTGCTGCGGCCCGATGAGGCGACACAACAGCAGCCCTGTTGCTCGGAGAAGATGCACGTAATACTTGGCGTGCCGGGGCAGCCGACGTGTCGGGGCAGCCGATGCCGATGCCGGAGTAGTACACGCGAGGTCGACGGGCGGTGGGCGACTCAATCCCGATCAGTGATCGGGTAAACCAAAAAGATACAACAGCAGGAGATCGGGTGTACCCAACGAGACAACACACTCGGAGTTGGACGGCGCCGGGGCGCACGGGTCGCGGTCACGGGTGGTCGCGCGAGGATGGCGCAGATTAGCCGGCCGCCACCATGGCGGCTCGGTGTCAGGGTCGACTTGGCCCGGGCCACCACCACGGCAGCGCAGGATGGGGGCGACGCCAGCGCCTCCATGGCGAGCATGGTGAGGGCGACGAGGTAGCGTGACGTCGCGAGAAAACCCGAACTGCTGCTGGACGACGACGAAGATGGCAGCGGGATCAATAGGATCCGGCGCCTGAAGGGGTGGCGCTGCCCCCGGCGGAGATCGATCTCTCCCCGGGGGCGCGCGGTGCGGAAGCAGCGGCGGCTAGGGTTAGGACTAAACCTAGGCGAATGATACCATGAAGGAGAATATAATTGGTGAAATATTGGATGTATTGCATTAGGCCTCATGGGCTGATTATATAGGGTACATAGGACTAACACCTCACGTGGGTACACAATGTGGTACTATTCCTATTTACTCTAACACTAATGATGAATATTAAAATGAATACATACCTCGGTTTGTTTTCTTGTATCTTCCTTCTAGTCTTCTGCTCTTTTCTAGAATAATCACAAATGCCATCAAGATGATGGTGTTAGCAAAAATATTCATATGTAATGCTTAAATATATGAATTAAGGATCACTGAAATATTTTTTTAAGCTATATGAAGCTAGTTCACTTTCATTGAGAAACAATGCAAAAACTTGATTGGTTAAATGGTGTTACATAGATTAGATTATCAGATTGGTTGATTGTGCACGGAATAATCATAATGCCACCAGAGTGAGAACCTTAGCGACAGTAGTAAGTGAGCTGCGGTGAAAAGGGTATGCACTGGCATCACTGTGGATTGTCGAGCATTTGTTGCTAACAAGAGTTGAGTGCTATGTTAATATTATTGCACAAACCCTGCTGAGGGGAGTCTGAACAGGGGCTTCTGTAACTTATTTGGTGTTGCAGTAACCAATCAATCTGAGAAAGCATGACAACTGTTTTTTGCAAATAAATAAAGCAGTGAAGTTCAAATCCGACAGACCCATATAGAAGAAAGGATAAGCATATTGTGTATATATCTTAATGTGGACAAAATCCTTTCTTTAGGGTATGAATGGACTATGCTATATTAATTAATATCTAAAAATCCATTGTAGTGAGCCAAATAAAATTGTCAACACAATACTGAGCAGAGGGAGAAAGAACTTAGCAGTTTGGTAATTCCTGGATATATGCAAACACACCGCTTCAGAAGTAGTCATCTATCATATTTGAATGCTGATTCATGCTTGGCAGGTCCAAAACATAGTTCCTGTTTGGATATCTACTATCTGAATTTTCACATGTATGAAAGAAAAATTACGTTGTACACCAGTCTTTTCTTTTTGGAAGAAATCATGTTGCTCAACCAACAGAACCAGGTGCTTAGAATCAATCAATTTCCGCATGTTTCTTACTGCAATAGTTACATTGTCATTCAGCTCATCTACAAAAATATTATTAGGTTGCAACTTAAAACCTTCAAATGATTTCTTATTGATCAATAAGAAAGTATACCGTTCCAGTGATGTATTATCAAATGTTAAAGTATTTTGTCCTTAAATTCATACAAGTGATCTTTCATTTGCGATCCATGCTCTCGAGTGACATCAACACATATTTATTTGATAGCAACAATATGTTCAGATACAATAGTGGGATAGGAACCCCTGCTCAGAGAAGGAAGGAATTCTATACATAAATAAGAGGAAAATGTAAAAGCCCTGTACAATACATCATCCTATTTCTAGCCCTGTACAACACGATCAAAATCTGATGTCAAAATCTGACACATGTGTAGGGTGCTTTTTGTTTCCAGCTCGCTACTTCTAGCAGTATTTTGAGAAATATCCTTTTTTGTAATTCCCTACATGAACAGGTAAAATGTTACTGCAGTTGAGCTCTGAATTTGTGATTGCCTCAAAGAAAACATGCTTCAAACTACATTTGGCACATTAGGTTCTTCAGATACTGATTACTGTTATGCTGAAACATCGATACGATAACAAGGATCTGCAGCATACCACTGTACTCGTTGACATAGCCCATTCAGTTTTTTGGGTCTGTAATTTCGACAAACACTTGATGTGCACATGCTGTCGCTGCTCACCTTCAGTGCTCCACAACCGCAAATGCAACCACCTGTAGAGGAAACCAATAGGGCATCTCACATTTGGAACTAAGTACAGAAGCAGAGAGAAGAAGGCGCATGATCCGCTGCCGCCCACGCCGTTCACCGGTCGACGGACGAGAGCTATAGCTACAGATGGCCAACTGGGCCGCCTATCCCGGCCCGGCATGGGTGACTCATTGGGCCGTGCCGTGCCCGTCCATGGGCTGCTCCTACGGCCCAGGCACGGCCTATAAGGCTCAGGCCGGGCCGGGCCGGGCCGGCCCGTCGGCACGCCATGCCCGCCGTGCACCCGCCTGAGGTCTGCGTCGCCGCCAAGATGGCCGCCGCGGACAGCGGAGACAGCGGAGACCGATGGCTCGGCAGTCCGTTTGACAGCGAGAGGGCGCTTGGCGACGTCACGGCGGCAGCTTGCTGCTATTGCGCTCTAAGGTTTCGACACCCCCCACACTGCCTTCTCTTTGATGAATTATATAATATACATTGTTTCTTCTTCCGTATTTGATGTTGCATAGGATAGATTTTGGCACAACTTACTATTGCATTTCATAGTTCTCAACCAAATCTGTTCTACATATTATCTGATATGTTTTCCTCTATCCTTATTCAGAACGGCAAGAAGTTTAGTACATGAGGCAGAACTGCAGAAGCTCTTGCCGTGTACACATATGATGCTATGACTATGAGGTCAGCTTTGACATATATGTAATTCTCTAAGTTTGCGAGTTCAAAAAAAAAATTCTCTAAGTTTGTGACAAATTGTTGCCAAGTTTCTGTCAATTTTTGCAGGCTACTTGCTTTGCACATACACATGCATGGTTTCAGTTTCAGACGTCTGGCCCAGTGCCATGTTTATTGCACTCTATGCCAATATGCTTTCGTCCCTTAATTCTTAATGCATTATTCTACTTGTAGGAGTCTGTTAACTGCTTAGATATTCCAATAGCCATTATAAATGACATCCCTTATTCCTTATTTTACTTAAAAAAATTATAGAAATATATTGCAGGTATAAGTTTCTATTATCACTTTTTTTTGTTGATATACACACATAAATTGCCGAATTACAATTCAGCTGCATACTTCTGTTCAGATCTGCTATCTGAATGTATTGTCTATTTTCTTTTTCTGTAGAGAAACTATGTGAGCTGTTTTTGCAAGGCTGTTGAAATCAGGATTCGGTGGTGTGCAGCCATAATGAAAAACTTGAATCCTGGCCTCCTGGCTCTGGCTCACCAATGCTGATCACATGATCATAAGAAGGTGCCAGTCTCTTCAGTTCTTTTTGCATATTACTGCTAAGTTTAGGTTGGCCCTTGACAGGATCATGTAACCTGTAATTGTTGATTTCCAAACTGTACCTGTGTAGTTGACTTAGGCAGGGTTGCGCCCAGATCTATGTATCAGTGCTTTTCTGGTTTCCCATATAATACTTGAAATGCCCCCATCATACTCTGTAATTCTACTGCAGACCAACATGTTAGAAGGCGGTGGTATAATTCCAGGGAGAAGAGGCCCATTGAGTGCACATTCCTGACTCTGCCCTCGGATGCTCCAGCCAAGTGCAGAAGTGCTAGAACCAAAGCCGCTGTTGTGAGTCATGCTTGCCACATTTTCTTTGATTATATGTTGGTTGAGATGTAAAGATTAAATTTTAGGATGTAACTGTCATACATGTGCTTGATAGGTTCCTCCACTGATCACTGGATCGATAATTCACTTTTGTAAGTTGCTATTGCTAGCATTCAGTCATATGATTTCTTGTGCAGTGCCAAAAGATGAATTCAAGTAATTAAGAAAATGAAGCACTAGCTGATCAAGGCAACTCATATGAGTTTCTGATTTTGGTAGCCCACAGGACAGTGATGGCAGCAAATTTCGGGTGTTTTGTGTTGAAACTTTAGGATCACTAGGCGTAGATCTAGCGGGTACCTTTCTTCTGTTTGTGATAAAACCGATAGAACATCAGAGAGGGAGGAGATGAGAGGGTTCGGTATGCCTGACCATTGGTCTTGGAAGAGGTGGCCGACATGGCGACGGTGTAGAGGTCGCGGTGAAGTCCAGTGGTGCTTCCCGTCGCTCACAGCACGACCCTCTTGACCGGATTAGGGTTCTGAGGTGGGGTCCTGTAGCGGCGGCGGTGAACCTCGTTCATTGAGCCCCTGGCCCCCACCTCTCTCTTATAGTGTGCTGCGCGACGAGGGCCCACCAGCCCATTCAACGGCTGGATACCCCCGATCAGGGTACTATCAAGGACTTGGTCGTTGGACCAAGTCAGAAGGAGATCAACTAACATTCTCCCCCTTGATCTCATTTTATACTTTAACTTTAAACTTTGACTTTAATTGTTTTCACTTTTATTTGTTCCATCACAAATTAGTGTATAGAGCATGCTTCATCGTCACGGTCAGTCGCCGATAGATTTAACAGCTACAATACACATCTCTGATCTGAAACAGATTCTTTAACTTTCAGGCCCTTTATTGTCCGGAAATCATAGGCTATACCATAGACCCATGTCGACTGTGTGTTCTCTGAACACACTGGGTGGTAAGCCTTTGGTAAGCGGATCCGCAAGCCTTGCTTGTCACTTTTACATTCAATACTTTTAGTATGATTCCGGACTTTCTCCTCAACAACGTATAACTTTAGTGTCAATGTGTTTGGCAGCACACTTGACTCATTGTTATAGGAGTAAACTACTTAAATGGTTATTGCTGTTGACAACCATTATCAATTCCGGGTTTAAGTTCCTTAACCATTTTGCCTGTCCCTCAGCCTCATATCATGCTATATTACAACTTTACATCACTGATGATACTAGAACTGTTTCTTTTAGAGCTTTTCCACAATAAAACTCCAACTGTGAGTGTTAGCTACTATGTGGGTTTCACTAAACATCTCGCCAAAAATTTAACATTTGTACCCACAACTACTTGAGAGTACTTGTTCTTTCCCTTTTAGCATGAGGCCGACTTTTTTAACTCCATTCCAGTGATCTATATCTGGACTGGACTTTTACCAAAACAACCCAGATACGTAAACTGTGTCAGGGTAAGGTCTTATCTTTGTACTCATTAAGCTTTCAACAGCTGAAGCATATAGGACGTCCATCTATAACAATCTTACATTGCTTTTTGGAACATTAAAGTTCTCAAAACTATTACCCTGACCATGAGAACAGGCGTAGGTTTACCCGCATAGGTACTTTATTTCTTTAGAAACTTTTCTTAGCATGCCTATGCGATAGTCACAATACCCCTTTTCTTCTATCTCGGTGAATTTCAATTCTTTAACGAGATACATTTCACCGAAAATTTTCTTATCGAAACTTGAGGACAACAACTTCTTCTCATGCAGTAGATTGACATCACTACTAACAATTAGGGTGTCATCCACATAGGATTAGGAAATGAATTTCCCCTTCTATGGCCCTGTTTGGATCCAGCTGCTAGAGCTAGTTTGTGCTAGTTTGAGCTCAACTAGCTCAAAAGTATCCAAACATGAGAGCTAGAGTGGGTTATTTGCAACTAGCCCACCCCAAAAAACTATCCCCCCAAAGAGGTGATTATTTGGGCTAGTTCTGGTGGGGCCCACTCAAAACTCTTATTTTTTATTACTCCACCCGCACCGGATCCCCCACTCGACTCCCGATTCGCATCCCCCGCTCGGCCGCACCCCGGCGGCCACGCTCGGCCGCGCGCGCCGCACCCCAGAGGCTCGGCTCGGCCGCACCCCGGAGGGCCCGCTCAGTCGCCCTCGGCCGCACCCCAGAGGCCCCGCTCGGCCGCCCCATCCTCCCCCCATCGCGACTCGCGCCGCCGCCGGTCCTAACCGCGCCGCCGCCGCTTCAATCCGCCAAAGGAGCAGCGCCGACGGCCCCCCCGGAGGCGGATCTCGGTCTCCCTCCCTCCCGCCGCGCCCTTCCACTCGTCTCCAAGGCCGCCGCCGCCGTCAGCTCCGGCCACAGCAGGTCGCCTCGACCGGGTCACGGGACAGCGCAGGTGAGAGTGAACCACATCTCCATTCCTCCAGATCGGCCCCGATTGATTGTATGGACAAATTAAATTTATTGTGATTTGGATGCTTGATTTGTAAAAATAATTTATTTGTGAAATTTGTGTGCGGGAGGAGGCCACACAAGAGCCTGTTACACTAGATCCGGCTGGTAACATGATTTAAATGAGTCAAATGATTAGAAAAGTGCATGTATTGTCAAACTAGCCCTGGGATCCAAACATCTCTTTGGCTAGAGCTAGTTTGGGCTAGTTTGAAACTAACTCTAACCTCTAGCCTCTAGCCGGGCTAGAGTGATCCAAACAGGGCCTATAACTTTATACAAACATAATTATCCTCTTATTCTCTTTAACCCAAAATTTCTAATTGACTCTTCAACTTTAAATGCCACTGTCTAGAGATTTGCTCTAGTCCATAAGAGATTTCTACAGGTGGCATCCCTTACGTTCTTTTCTTTTCATGACAAAACCTCTGGGTTGTGCCACGTAATTATTTTCATACAAATCCCATTAGGAAATGTTATCTTTACTTTCATCTGATGTAACTCAGATCATGATGTGCCACTAGCACTCATTGTAATCTATTCATTCGCTTCGAGCAAAACTTTTGATTCAAGTCGCGCTCCACATTTTTTATATATTTCCCTTGGAGTCACATTTTGTCTTGTAGACCCATTACAGCCTACTGTTTTGGCTCCTTAGAAATTTATTCTAGATCCAAATTTCTTTTCATCTTCCTTTACTTCTTGCCACTTGGACGAGTGAACGCCTCTTATGACTTCTTCAAATTAGGTGGGATTACCCTCCATTTGAATTTCACTAATATAAACTTTATAATCGTCAGAAGTATCTGATTTTCTTATTCTTTGAGACTTTCTGGGGCCTTAGGTACTAGCATTTCTTGACCTTTATTGCCAAAAGACAATTGATTCTACAAGGTCCTATGTAACAAGATCCTTGTTTACACTATTCATCCTCCTTGCGGAGTTAGGTCTCTTTGTACCATGCTCCCCCAGATTGTCCTATCTTCAAACTTTCTTATTTTTGGTTTTAATCTATAAAACTCATATGGCGCATTTAGCACCCACATTCATCTTTTATAGATCACTTTAGTATGTATCACATTGTCTGAATTATGGGGAAGTACCTTTCTTAATTATCTTTCTTAATTGATCTCACCTTTCTCCCCCTCGAAATGTGGTACGAACTTTTCTACCACAATTTCGAAAACTATTCAGAACTCTTGTGAATGAGGAAACTTTGATTACTTTCTTCATCCACATGATTACATCATGCAAATGAAATTATTTCTTAATTCATTGGGAGTACTTTTCCCTCATTTCACTTCAAGAACTCAATAGAGTCTTTTATCATTAATACTGGGAGTACTTTTTTCTCATTTCACTTCAAGAACTCAACAGAGTCTTTATCATTAATACTTTCGCAAGTCACGCTTGCATGTCATTCTTATCTTGAGGTTCGTCTGTAACTTTCTGTTCTCCTTAAACTTATACTAGGATAGCATAAGAGCTACCCTAAACTTTTCTCCCTGTACGGGATACATTCAAAGCACATGAGTCATCACAACTTTCTCCCGCCATGCAGGATAAATACTATGTCAAATTTCTCCCGCCATGCAGGATTGATTAGCATAAGTACTATGCCAACTTTACCCCGTCATGCGGGTATTTTCTTAAACTTTTCCCGTCATACGGGTACTATCACAAACTTTTTCCCGCCATGCGAGATAATTTTCTTAAAGGGACATAAATGTTAATATTGGCTCATATCCAATCAACAAATTTAGAAATAAATCCAAACACTCTTTAACACACATGCTTAATCTGACGTTGGTCAAATTAAACATGCATGTCACTTATTACATTTCAAAACATGATGATTAATTATAAAATTATATTAGTTATTGCAACTCTTATCATGATGATAAAACTGAAAACTAAAAACTTTTCATATAGAGTACATAAAAGGTATTTCTTAAACTAAACTCTTATTGTTCTATTTCTTTCTTGAATCAATATCCTGGAATTCTTTCTTTTGAAGCCATTCTTTAAAGAGACCGCAGTCCCTTACACAATAGTCTTCTTTCTGCAAAAATTGCACTTTTCATCTTCTGAGTCACAAGTACCCAGCTCATTTCCTTTTTCACCCTTCAAGAATAAAGGCATGAAGTTCTTTGTCTAAAAAACATTAATCAATAATCAACAATAATGCTCATTAAACTTTTAAAACTTTATGTTCTATTCTATATCACCGTTGGGCAGAAATAGAATAAAACAACTTTTTCTACATTAATTTCACATCACCGTTGGGCAGAAATAGAATTAACATATAAAACTCAATTATCTTATAATCCTCTTCAAAAATAAATTCTCCCGTTGGTTCGAATTTAATTTTGAAGATCATCATCATCATTGCAGCGGAAACATGAAAATACATTACATTTTGCTCGCTCTGGAGCATCTTTTGTTTCTTATCTATTCTCTGAAATTGGTCACTTTGATGCAAAATTCATCAGAGATTTAAACTTTAAACATAAAACTCATAGAATTATAATATTGTTATCATCAACGTTGGTCAAAAAATAACAATATCATAATTTTCTTTAAACATAAACTCTTAAATAAATTTATAATATTGTTATCATCAACGTTGGTCAGAAAATAACAATATTATAATTTATCTTAACAATAAACGGACTATTCCTCCAATTAAAATTTTCCTGTTGGTTCCAACTTTAAATGGAGGATAAACTTTTCATCATTCATTGAATTGCTATAATTACTCTTCAAATTAAATCCTCCTGTTGATTCGGATTTAATGAGAAGACTATAAACTTTAACTTTGCAGCGGAAATATGACAAAATTATTATTCAGAAGCATCATTTTGTACTTTTCCTTTCTCTAAACAAATTATCAAATAAGTTTGAGTAGAGATAATCATTCAATCTTAACAAAAATCATTCAAAAAGCTTCTGAAAAATATATATAAACAAATTCTCAAGTTTACTGTGCTTTTAGGCCCGAAGCCTGCTTGCCCGAAGGCCTGCCGCGGCCCAAGACTGCACTTTGCCCTTTCTCCCTCGGCCCAGAGGCAGTATGCGCGCGTGCGGCCCAACCCGCGGCCCAGCGCGATCGGCAGCGTGGTTTGCCGGCCCGGCCGAGTGGTTTGCTCCCCTTGCCGCCCAGGCCGCAACCTGGGCCTGGGCCGGCAAAGCGGAGTCCCGCCTGGGCCACATTCGGCCCGAACGGCGTCCTTTGATCCTAGCCGTCGAAAAGATCGAACGGCTCGGCACCATTCTCGGTTGGACAAAACCCCCGGCCGGCGCAGCATCACCCCAAAACCCTAGGTCTCATTTCATTTCCTCCCTTCGCCTCATCACATCGTAGCATAGAGCAGCAACAGCAGAACTCTTGCCATGGCGGCCGGAAAAGGGAGGTGGCGGCGCCGCCGCCGGCCCCCTCGCCGGTGCGCGCGCCCACCGAAGAGTGGAGCGCCGCCGTCGAGCGGGCTAGCCGCGGTGCCCTTTAGCGAGCGAGCGCGCCGCACGATGGAATGCCAGCGAGCTCGGGTCTTCTTCCCGCACTCCGGCGGTGGCTGTGGAGGTCGTCCGCCTCCCCTGCCCAGGTAAGTCCCTTTCTCCTCTTGGACCTCTCCTTTCTCTTTTAGGGTTCGGACGAGTGACAGCGGCGGCGGCCCCTTCCTCTTTTCGCTTGCGCCGTGGCAGCTTGATTCTTTCTCGGCGCCACAGGCCCGAAGGTCACGACCGACGGTCGCGCGGCGGTGGCCGGTAGACAGCTCCCCGCTTCTTTACTTTTCTGCTCCTTCCCCTTCTCCTCTGTCCTTGCCCCGCACCTAGCGAGAGAGCTGCCCATGGCGTCCGGAGAAAGGACCCTCCCTTTCTCTGTCCTTACTTCCTTGCTAGGGTTAGGGTTTCACATTCTACCGAATCGGAATTCGCATTTCTCTTTCTTTTCTTTCCCGGACTCTAGATTCGATGAAAAACTAGATCTAGGGTTAGGTTGCACTTGAACCGAAACTGATTCCTCTCTTTCTTTTCGGATTTCATGTTCTTTTCTACCCCACTGAATCTACACGCCAGTAACCTGCTTCGGTACCATTGTTGAAACTTTAGGATCACTAGGCGTAGATCTAGCGGGTACCTTTCTTCTGTTTGTGATAAAACCGATAGAACATCAGAGAGGGAGGAGATGAGAGGGTTCGGTATGCCTGACCATTGGTCTTGGAAGAGGTGGCCGACATGGCGACGGTGTAGAGGTCGCGGTGAAGTCCAGTGGTGCTTCCCGTCGCTCACAGCACGACCCTCTTGACCGGATTAGGGTTCTGAGGTGGGGTCCTGTAGCGGCGGCGGTGAACCTCGTTCATTGAGCCCCTGGCCCCCACCTCTCTCTTATAGTGTGCTGCGCGACGGGGGCCCACCAGCCCATTCAACGGCTGGATACCCCCGATCAGGGTACTATCAAGGACTTGACTTGGTCGTTGGACCAAGTCAGAAGGAGATCAACTAACATTTTGTGCAAGCAATGGTTCATTCAACGACTGATTTTAGGCTGATCTAACTTGGTACTTGATGCAGGTAGTCTAGAACTGAATGGTAGCTTGTAGGGATAAAAATAGGACAGATATTTCTTTGACCAATCTGATAGTTTATTTCAAATATCCGGGTGTTTTGTCAGATACCGAATATGGATATGGATAACCAAATCGGATACAGATACGTGACCACTGATGCCCGTGGGATACGGATATACGTCGGACAATATCCAGATGTCAAATTATTTGGATAGTTTAACCAAGAGGCCTAAGTGGATGAAAACAATTTCAGGCCAAGACGATCAAGTGAATCAAACCTCTTACCCTTTTCTAAATTATTTATAAGTTTGAATTATTAACTAAATGAAAATTTTAGTTTCGCCAGAATAATCAAATAAGTTCAAAATAAACCTGAAAGCTTAAAAAATACTAACATCACTGGATATTATAATAAATTCAAATAAATAATAAGAACAATGTTTTTTTATCTCCACTACAAAATCATAAAAATGCAAATTCTAAAAAACAAAATATATCATTAAAATATTACAAAATAATTGGATAATTGCTATGTCTGATATACCGGCACTAACTACAGCTCGATGATTCTTCTAGGTGCAGATTGCCTGCAAGGCTATTCTCTTCATCGTTCTGACATTTGCATTTGTCTCATTATTCCTGTTTATGAACAGTGTGCTAGCCCGCCTTGACAGTTGAAGAGAAAAGTTGGGTCCTGAACTCCTGATGATAGTCAGTACAGAGGGAACCTACAGAAGCTGCACAACTCTCTGCAAGAAATATCTGCGCACAATGCACTTCAGCTGTTCAGAACATCATTCATTGCCGACAAGAGACAACTCTTTTTAATGGGAGGAGCAACTGATGACATCAGAGGTAGACAGAGCCGTGGGTTGTGTTAAGGCTACACAACTTGTGGAAAGATCTCGGGTCGGTGTTGCGTGGGTACTGGGTTCCAGGACATGAAGTTTTGACATGGGATCCTTAGAGATGACTAGGCAAGGAGAACAGTTGGCAACATAGAGGTCTGAAAGATAGTTTACCCTGTTGTTAAACCGTTGAGTGCTACTGCCTATCCAGCTATACTGTAATCTTGAAGGGAACTCCGAAGTTTTGTAGCTCGGTTTCAAAAGCCTGTATGAAATGAAGTCATGTACGCTAAGAGGGTGCAAATAGTGTTGTATGAAAACTCAGTTTCTGTGGCATGGACAGTTACTGCAAACTTGTGAGAGACTGCAAGTCCTGTACTCCTGTTACTGTATCTTGGGCTTTCCATATACCTCCTATGTAAATCGGTCCTTGTGTGTGAGCAGAAAATTCATGGCTTCTTTTTCATGTATTCCTTTAATGATGATTGCCTGTCTGATTGCTATGGTACACTGATGTCTGTCGAGTATTTCGGCTCTGATCACCAAGAAATTGTCACGATCCAGGTTTCTTCTTGGGCAGCATGAGAATCTCTCTCTTTCAATGTTAGTTCTTCAATGCAAGTAAACACGATGATCCTTCCATTGACTTTGCCAGTTCGTGCTTCAGTCTGAGAAGCATGGTTCGGCAACTGGAAGGTAAAGTGGATGTCAATGTTCCTACTCCTGAAATTTAAATGGAAAATTTAATATATAATAAAGAAGTAAATTTCCTTGGAACTGTGGCGAGCACAAGTAAACGAAACTGTTGAATTTCAGCTTTCGGCACAAGTCAATGGAAGGATCATCATGTTTACTTGCATTGAAGAACTAACATTGAAAGAGAGAGATTCTCATGCTGCCCCAAGAATAAACCTGGATCGTGACAATTTCTTGGTGATCAGAGCCGAAATACTCGACAGACATCAGTGTACCATAGCAATCAGACAGGCAATCATCATTAAAGGAATACATGAAAAAGAAGCCATGAATTTTCTGCTCACACACAAGGACCGATTTACATTGTTCGCCAAAAAAAAGGACCAAGCACCACGAATTGCACTGAAAATTTTGTCGAAAATTTGGCGGATGAAGAACAGAATACGGATGGAAGATACTCACACGACTTGTACATGTCACATACAGTCCTCGAAAAGCGACCAACTTAATAATAATTCCATGGAATTGAAAGCATATCTTTTTTTTGATGGAATTGAAAGCATATCTACTCATGTGATACACGAAGATCAGGCTACACCAGACAGCGACGTCGAGGATGCCGATTGTTGGGGTGGCGTCACATCGGAGGACCCATGGTCGGCTGCCGTCTGCGTGTCGATCTCGTCCGTTAGGACTTAGGGACCCGTGATTTGGGCCAATCTGTTCTTGAGTCAATGTAGATGGAGACTACTTGGGCATATCTCATTCGGGTGACACAGAGCAGTGAGCACCGGCATGGACTGTTCTACAACTGAGACAGCTAAGCTGCAACCGTCAGATCGGTTGATGTGTTCACATTCGGGCACATCGACCTGATGATCTTCAGACGATTCAGTAACTGGTACTGGACTGTGTTCACGAAAACTCAGGATTCGCTACAGCTTTACAATTTACAAATGCAAACATGTGTATATAGGGTGCTATTGAGACACAGATACAACCTCAGTAACAACAATTGTGGACTCAAGATGAGTTTTATTGATCTTTGCCAAAGGAGACATGGACCTCATCACCATTGACATTTTCCAAGCCTCATACAGCCACCAGCACAATATCAGACAACATTAGCACACGAGACATGTATACACACACTTAAAGTACATAACTCAAGCCGGGAGCATTCTCTTTGCAATTCAGCAACTGGACAGGAATACCTTGATCAGTAATGAGTAGTTATCTTTCCTTGTGGAGCAGGAGTGAGCTCCTCTGTCACAACTCAGCTAGAGAGATCTCTATTCTCTAGTTACCTCTAGCAAACTAGTAAGTAGCTCTCTCATTCAAACTTGGAGCAGATCACTGGCACTAATATTGCAGTAACCTCCGAGTTAGTAGCTTGCGCGTCAAGATCAACATTAGTGTAATCACTAACTGCAAAAGATTCACAAAACAAAAGGAGTTAGTGTAAAACAAATTTGTTCGTATGACAGAACTAATGCCAGGAACAACATTTCTAAGAAAAAAAATCCTTGCCTCTAATGTTATCAGTTGCAGGGTTGGATAGGCCTTGAGGGTGAGATGTTTTTCTTATCATCCTCATCATGCGGTAGGACAGTCTCGAAGGCCTGGACAAGAAGCTCCACTTTCTTCTTCCGAGCAGGAGCTAAGTTTGTCAGTGCCCTCCTAAGTGCATAATCAATCATCCATTCTTCAGCATTCTTTCGCTCATCCATCATTTGATGCTTGAGGTCAACCTTCTCTGCATCTGGATCCAATTCCAGAGGAAGAAAATTCGGTGCCCGTGGATTGAAACCTCGCAAGTATTCCTCCTCTTCCGGTGTTCTCCTCCTCCTGGAGATGATCAATTTGTTCCTCGGACATGTGGAAGACTCAGCAGGATCAAAATATACATCCCCCTTGAGGTTCATTCCGCTGAATGCACCACATATGTCATCAATAGAAGGTTCTTTTGCATCAGTAAATTCTTCTGGCATTTGCACATTGAATGATTGATTAGTTTCTTCAGTAACATGAACATATTTACTTGCATCTGTGGTATTAATATCTCCAGAAGCCTCTTGATGCATAGCAGGTTTTAAAGAAGCACCACCTGATTCACATGCTGTAGATTCCAACTTCTTTTCAGCGCCTGCAGTTTTATCCTCATCCTCTTGAATAACATCTGATTCCACTTGAGCACCTTCTGAATGACATGTGGTAACTTCATATTCATTTTGAGCACCATAACTGAGATATACAGAGCTATCCTCATGGTCAGCTTCTTGACCAATAATAGATTCTTCAAAAACATCTTCTGAGTTGCATGTGAAAAGCTTGGATTCATTTTCCTTGTCATTACTGATGGTAATGATTGCCAACTCACTTGTGGTAAGCTCAGATCCATTTTGAGCATCAGCACTGACATTTGCAGAACTCACACTCTGATCAGCTTCTTGAACAGTAGAAGGTTCTTTGGAAGCATCTTCCAAGTTGCACTTGGAAAACTTCAAATCATTTTGAGCATCATCACTGACACGCACAGAACCATCATCTTCTACAGTTTCTTCAGAATCAGCATTGACATTTGCAGAACTATCACTCCGATCAGCTTCTTGAACAGGAGAAGGTTCTTTGGAAGCATCTTCCAAGTTGCATTTGGAAAACATCAAATCATTTTGAG
Source organism: Saccharum spontaneum (assembly GCA_022457205.1). Lineage (NCBI taxonomy): Eukaryota > Viridiplantae > Streptophyta > Magnoliopsida > Poales > Poaceae > Saccharum > Saccharum spontaneum. The sequence continues at coordinate 39,077,611 of CM039611.1, read as the reverse complement.
CATCATCACTGACACACACAGAGCCATCATCTTCTACAGTTTCTTCAGCATCAGATCTGACATTTGCAGAACTATCACTCTGATCAGTTTCTTTCATGGTATCAAATTCTTTGCAAGTGTCTTCCGATTTGCATCCGGCGATTTGGATATCATTTTGAGCATCATCAATGAGACATGAGTTATGATCTTCTGCAGTTCCTTGAACATCATTACTGAAATTTGCAGAGTTATCACTATGATCAGCTTCCAGAGTGGTAACAGATTCTTTGGAAACATCTTCTGATTTGCAGTTATTGATATCCAAATTGTTTCTGTCATCAACAATAACACATGTGGAACTATCATCTTCTAAGGTTTCTTGATCAATTCCAGTTTCTTTAGATGCATCTTCCAACTTGCATCTGGTAATTTCTTGTCCCATTTCAGCATCATCTGTAACATACTCTGTATTATTAAGTAGGTTGCTTTCAGGGCAAGCACTGGATTCTTCAGAAGCATCTTTCAACTTGCACACAGTAACCTCTGGTTCCAGTTTATCATCATCAGGGTTGCTTTGTTGAGTAATACCAGATTCTTCCAAAATGGATGTCATAATCTCCAATTCCTTTTGAGTATCTGCATTGCTGTCTTGATTGATTTGTTGCACAATAGCAGTTTCTTCAAAAGCATCTTCATTTTTGCTTGTTGGATTACCCAATTCCTTTTGAGCATTAGCAGGGCTGCTATCTTGTTCAGGTACATCATCCGCAGAATTGTCATATTGTTCAAAAACATCGTCTGCAGTACAATCATTTTGGTTAAGGTTATCGATTACTACTTTGTTGATATCAACATCTCGACAATCAATTGAATTGAAGTAAGAAACTTCACCTGCTAACACAGCCGTGGAGGTTACTTCCTCAGAAAAATCCTCTTTGCATCCATCACCAGAGATAGTGTCCTCAGAAATCTCCATTTCACAGCCATCTTCTGGCATGCTCTGTTGATCCTCCAGATCCTGCTCCTCATTCGCCATCAGATTCCGCATGGCACTCATCTTCATCATCATCATTTGCCTCTTGGTCCGATGAAATATCCTCTTTGAAGCCATCTTCCAGAGTAGCACCTGCCCTTGCTGTTACTTCTTGATCAGGTATCTTAGATTTGTAGATATCGTCAGAGAGCTTCTCTTCTGCCGTCCCTTGTTCAACAGATGCCTCCAGGATGTTGTCATCATCATCTCTTCCATCCAGCTCCTCACATGCCTCCGCTCTGCAAGCAACACCTTGATCTGCAAGGATCTCTTGGTCACGGACCAAATTCGATGTGTTTTCCTCATCGTTGCAAGGATCTCTTGGTCACGGACCAAATTCGATGTGTTTTCCTCATCGTTCTCTTCCTGTCCTTCAGCAGCACCCTCTTTGTACTCATCAGAGGATCTACCAGATGTTCCTTGTTCCTCTTCTTGCTCCGCAGAAACTCTGCTCCAACAACCCCATCCTCCCTAATTCTCTGTTCTTCCAAGATCTCATCATCCAAGCTATCATCATACTCGTATCCGTGGTACCTCAACCATAGGACCAACACACCTCGACGAAATCGCTGCCGTCCGACAAGCTGTCCCCGAAGGCACCATGCTTCTCTTTCAACACCAGGCGAGGCTCAGCTCACCATCATCGCAAACAGCGAGATCCTTCCCCTTCTCACCGTCCTCGTCCGCGCCGCACCGATCGAACACGACGAACTCCATCCTCCGCACCGTGGCATCCATCTCGTCCAGAGACATGTCGCTGCAGCTCAGTCCGAGCTCACCCTCGGGCCGCCGTACACCTCGACGAAGAAGTCGCCGACCGCCTCCTCGTCGATCAAAGGCGCGATCTTTGCACCTCCACCGCCACTGCTGCCGCCGGCCTTCTCTCGGACTTCTTGCGGAAGGCCGAGACGCCCTTGAGCTTCATGCTCTGCTGCGTCTTGATGAGCCGGCGGCGCGACGCGAGGAAGCTCCGGAGCGGCACCGCCGGCGCATGGACGTGCCCGTTGAGGGAGCAGTAGGTGTAGGGGCACACCCGCAGCGCCGCTGGACCCTCGGCGTCGGTGGCGCCCGGTGCGAGGTCGAGCGCGTCGGGGAACTTGGTGTCCCTTCATGGTCGAGAGCACGTGGCGCGGCCCAGGCCGGCGGAGCCCGAGGCGGAGGCCAGGTGCCTCCTCCGCGAACAAAACTTTCCCCTTGGTCATCAGCACCCGCACCGCCGGCCGGCCGCCTCGCGGGGCGACGCGGACGCTGACACCGACGCCGCGGGTCTCCACCTGGCGGGCGACGCCGACGCCGACACGGACGCCGCAGGCCGCCCGCGGCGCCCGGCCTTGGCGTCGGAGCTGCTGGTGCCCCGCATGTAGCTGGGCACCGACGCCGGCGCCGGCGCCGGGGGACATGGCCGCGCCGCCGCGGTTCCACGGACGGCCCTCGTCCAGGAAGCCACCGCCCCTGGGCTTGGACGGAGGCGTCAGGAGCGGGTCCTTGGCTGCTTCTTCTTGGACGGCTCTTTGCTCCGCACATGGCTGGCCGCTGCGTCTTGTCTTGTTGAAACTGGAGGCTTGCTTGTGCTTGTTGGCTTTCTTGCGTTGGAGGGCGGCACGAAAGCAAAGCAAAGGGAAGCAAAGGTGATGTGAACTGAGGGAGGGTTGGGAGACGGGAGGAGGAAAGAAGGGGGAAGGGGATTAGGGGAGGGATAAGACTTCACTTGATGGAGAGGAGACTAGGAGAGCACAAGGAAAAGGAGGAAGATGGTTTGTGAGGGACGGCGATGGGTTGAGAACATAGTTGTAAATTCCGTTCCGGTACCGGCCGGAACGGCCGAAACGTCTCGTTCCGTAGACCAAAACGGCACAAAACTAACGCCATCCCGTACCGGCCTCCATTCCGGGCGATTCCAGCCATTCCGGGCGATCCCGGCCGTTCCGGGCGGATCCATAGGTACCGTCAATCCCGGTACCGCCCAAGCGCTCACTTGCGAGATGCGAATACAGTTTTTTTCGAACCAATCCACATCTTCGAAGTGAGAGATGTTGCCTCTTCCCAATCCATCTCAGGATGAAAAGGAAAACTTCCCAGATTCGAGAAAGAAGGAAACAGAGAAGAAAGACAAGTACGAGTCTTAAAAAAAAGGAGAAAGACAAGTACAAAGAGGCATCGTCCAGATCGGCCAGCAGCGGCTCCAAGCACTCACCGGCGGCCACAAATCCCGTCCAGATCGGCCAGCAACAGCTCCAAGCACTCACCGGTGGCCACAGATCCCGAGCTTTCAAGGTGGGGAGGAGTCGCATCGAGTGCGGCGGCCGTCGTCGAGTGCTGCGGCCAAAAGCTATGACGAGCTGCCGATGCCCTCCCTCAATGCGTTGACTACTGTGTTGTCCAAGTCTTTCCATCGTTTATAGGTCTCTGAAGATGAGTCCTCAGTTCACAGGCAACGTAGCTTGGACTCTTATTGGGCTGCTGATGGGCCTTGATAGGAAATTTCTTAGCAATATTTTACATAAATACATATTATATAATTAAATTATTTAATCCGGAACGGAACACCGGAATGCACCGGTATCGGCATATCCCGTTCCAACGGGCAAACCGGAATGGCCACCGGAATGGAATTTACAACTTAGGTTGAGAAGAGGAGGCGATGGAATGGAAGTATGGAAGATGGATGCGGGGAGCCGAAGACAGTGGGTGGGCGGCTCAAAGCGGCCGTCATCTTTGAGACTTCTTCGAGAGGATTTTGACAACGGGCGTGCATCTTCTGTGGCGGCCATTCTGGGACCGTTTCTGTGCTGGCCTGCTGGGGCTCGGGATGGGCGGATGGCTGCCTTTTCAAGGCTGCATTCATTAGTTGCTGGTGAAAGTTGAAAGAGAACGGATTTTGTGGCTCGAAGTAATGGTTTACTTAGCACCTCCCCCATCCTAAAATTATAATCATGTTTTATACAGGAAAAAATAAAGTAAAAAATCAAATTTTAACTAACAATTATTCAAATTATATACTCTTATTAGTTTAGGGCATGAAACTTGTAGGAGTAGTAAATTTGTATTCAAAGTGCCTCTGAGATATTAGTTCTTAGCATATTACAACATATAGTAAGAAAAAAATTAATGATCGAAATCCATTTTGTTTGATTTTTCTCTGATCAAAATATGCTTATCAATCTAGGATAGAGAAAGTATACATCTCTAATCTTATACATCTTGATTTTAAGTTGACGACTCAAGAGTAATCAAGATCAGCAAGTTGCTGGGCTTGCCCTAACGCAGCTCTCTCTAACCATCAAATTCTCATTGTGTGCTCCATAACTATTGAATATAATAAACTCAGCTAAGTACCATTTCATAGCTACCTCTTAGTTTTTTTATGTCATAGTTATCAAACTTATTTGGCACTCAAGGTTCCTAACATCAAAGTTCTCCCTAACAAAAGAAACTATTGACTTTGTTGTGGGTAACTTAACATCAAACTTATTTTGACAGAAATTATTATCCTTAACTTAGCAAAAAAAAATATAGTCCCTATATCTTCTGGTTCTGTCCCTCGTATTGTTGAGAAACAGTGGCAGGTGTGTTCTTCCTTTTCATTTGAGCTGAAAGAGGTTATTTACATCACAAAAAGAAATGATGAGATAAGAGATCAGCCAGTTTTAACAAAAAAAATAAAGAAAAAGAACATAACTGTAAAAAGCAACAACAGCAACCCTCATGGTCCTGCAAAACCATGTCCTGATGCTGATCGGCTGAGACAGATGCGATCAAAGATTTTAACAAAATGGTTTTTTTATACAGTACAAATAAAGGCAACGAAATAGTTTAATACTTTGAGAAGAGAAATTTTATAACACCTTAAAAATCTTATAAATGTTAGAGCACGGTTAATACACTGTAATAAAGTTTACTGACGCTGTGTTTTTACTACTCTATATATTTATGTAAGGAAAATGTACTTGCTCATGGATTTGTGGTTGTTCATGAAGTTTCTTCGTCTCACAGGATCCAGAAAAGCTAAAACGGGACGTCGAGATAAGATGCTGACGTTGATATCCGCAGTACTGATGCAGATTTGCAATCAGCTTTCGTGGGGATTATTGGTCTTTAATTAATTGTAAGTGCTTGGCCAGCGTGGCCCACCGGAGTTTGATGCTGGAGCTCGAGCACCGAAGAAAAAGTTGGCTTCCTCTCGGTGAAAGCAAACTTTGCGGTAGAAAGGCAAAACAACGGCAATGAACAAGGCTGTACCGCTGCAGGTGAAAAAACGACTGAAAGCCAAAGTAACGCAATTCAGTCATCTGTACTTCCTCCCGTTTCAAATTATAAGTCCTTTGACCTTTTTTTTCCTCGGTACATCCATTAGCAAAAATGGATACACCAAAAAAACCAAAGCGACTCATAATTTGTAACGGATGGAGTAGTAGACTACTAAACACTTGTATTACTGAAAAACAAAGTTTGTGTTGCCTTTGTTTGTCTTCCTTGAGGTAATAGGCCCCAATGAACTGTACTGTCGCATTTTTGGCCAGTTTTTGAGCCGTGTAGCAACACGGTACAACTTCTGACAAAAAATGGAAAAGCTTATCAGCAGCAGCAGCTGTTATTTCTGGTCAGATATACTCCATGTTTGATGATGATTTTCCTAATCTGATGGTCCGGAACGAGCCAATCATCAGAGACACAATGACAGGCAAAAAGTCTCTTAAGGCGGATCTCTGACGCATGATTGGGCTGCGCCACGTCGTCTGACCTGTGGTGTGATGCACACACAGCGCACGTGTAGCGATCCGATCTCCAGTAAGGGCATGTTTCCCAAAATTTTTGCAAAATTTTTCAAGATTTCTCGTCATATCAAATCTTTAACGTATACATGAAATATTAAATATAAATAAAAAAATAAAATTAATTACACAGTTTAGATAAAATTTACGAGACGAATCTTTTAAGCCTAATTAGACCATGATTGGATATTAATTGCCAAATAACAACGAAAGTACTACAGTACAATTTCTCAAAAAAAATTCGCGAACTAAACAAGGTCTAAGTAACCTTATATGACAAGTGGCAATTTACAAAATATTTATTATTTCTGGAACCTCACTTCAGCTGTCCAGCGGATCTTGTGGTCGTGGCGTGTGGACTCGACCTGGCAAAAAATGAAAATAAAATGCGCGAGCGCGAGATAGAGAGGTAATATTAGGTACGGGTGCTCGTCGATTGCATGCTTGATGGCGCAACGTCCTTTTCACGCGAACCCTAAACTAACATTAACTGATATACATGCAACTAGTCTAGAGCTGGAGCAAACCTGTGGTTCGCTTGCGTGGCATACAAAGCTAGCTAGCCTGCATGAGAACAAATGCTCAAGTTTGATTAATTTTTAGAATTTTTAATTTTGGTTAATTGCTCATGACGCTCAAGACAAGAGATGCAAAAAAAAGTGTGTGTTTTTTTAAGATGACGGAACAGAATTATTAGCCCTGCCGTGCCTCATCCAATGATGCACAAAGGCCGCTCGTTAGTTGTTATTATTACAACTTGTACATATATGAATCCATATGAAAAGTATGAAATGCCAAATTCCATCGTGTAAACACAAGACGTGACAAAAGTTTCAAGTACATACGTATTTTATTACTAAACTCCAACCCATGGTCGATAAAGGTATTCATCACCATGACTCCCAAACTTTAACATGTCATGGAGCGTACTCCTCCTTTGTGCAACTAATGGGCAGTAGCTAGCGAGATGAATGTGCTCCCCTAGAAAGAACCGTAATGCTCTACCAAGCCAAGAACCGTTTGCTTTTTACTAATGGGCAAATGGTTCAAACGGAAGTTTATTTTGTTGCCCAGGCCCCCGAGCTAATGCAGGGTACGTAGGATGTTTAAGATTCACTTTACTTGGCACTCCTAGGATCCTTTTTAGGACGCGCTTTAATTTTGCCACGGAGATTAATGGTCGGGGGAGTTGGACTCATACACATCACTTTTTTTTTTCTCTTTTGATTTGATGATCGGGACTCGGACAGCACTTTGTTGCAAGTGATGGACCGATGGAGCAATTTTTCTACGAGAGAGTACAGTAGGAAATTAAATATGTTTGTTTACCAGTACAAACACAACATCCCGGGCGTCACAGCGAGCACACGGATGGATACCTTCGGGTAACGACACTCGCTGGGGACTCAGCAGAAACGTTTCTGCTGGCAACCCACGTACCAAGCACCCCTATACTCTACTAGCAGCGTGCTGCGTGCACCGCAGGCAGAGGAGGCCCGAAGGCTACAACGCGCGTACGGACCGCGGCACGGCACTGCACCGCGTCATCACGTCGTGCGTGTTCCCGTGGCGCACGCACCCAAGCCCGAGCGGCCGGAAAGCCGTTGGCGTCGTCGCGACCGGGGACAAGGGGGCGGGCTCTCACAGGCTCTTAATGTGCGTGCAAATCGGGGAACCGGGCGGGCGGCAGAGCCGAGTCACCACGGGCGACCACGCGGTGGTGGTTCGCTCAGTTGGTGCTCCTGGGGCGCGTGCACTGCTCGGGGAATCATCGGGGGCGTCCAGCCCAAGGCCCCAGGGAAATGAGTGCGCGCACGCGGCCTGGGCGCCTGGCACCGGGCAGGGGCGCCGGGCGCAACGGCTAGTTGGTTCAAACCAACCGCACGCACAACGGGGATTTTTGGCTGACAGCGAGCGGCTGGTTTCCTGGCGCCACCGGCAGCGGAGGCCACTGGTCTCACTGGCTGACAGACAGACAGGCTATACTCCTACTACAGCAGCGCCATGGTGCACTTGGGGCCCTTTTTTCCTGCAGGGAATTGGTGACTCCACGGTAAAAAAAAGGTGTAAAAAAAGTACGGCAGCACGTTTTGGTTTTATTTGGCAAATAGTGTCCAACTGTTAACTAATTAGGTTCAAAACGTTCGTCTCGTCAAGTACAACCAAACTGTACAATTAGTTTTTGATTTCATCTACATTTAGTACTTCATGCATGTATCACAAGTTTGATGTGACGGGAAATCTTTTTTTCGCATAGTGTTTTTTTCGTGGAACTAAACAGGGCCTCCGTGCGCACCTGGCCCTCTGTGCCGGTTGTTGTCCTGACCTACCCACTGGTGTGGTGACCGAGTGACGGTGATTTCCGCCGCTCTGTCCGCTAGTGCTGTCTGAGTCCCGATCATCGAAAGAAAAAGAAAAAGAAAAGGAAAAGGAAAAAGTCTACTTTTCCTCCCCCAACTTTCACGAAAGTCCGCTTTTCCTCCCTCAACTCTAAAACCGGGCAAATCACCTCCCTCAACTTTTCAAACCATGCATTTTACCTCCCTGGAGCGGTTTCGAAGGCGATTTTGCTACAGTAAACTGTGGTTTTGCTACAGTGAGGTGGTTTTGTCTTTTTCTTTTTTATTTATTTCGACTGAATCTTTGAAAAATCATAGTAAATCACAGAAAAATCATAAAATGAAAAATCTAATTTTGTTGCACTCCACATGAGTAGATCTACACATTGAGCATATAATATGGTATGCTTTAGTACAAAGTTTTTGCTATGAAGGTTTTGCCTTTTTCTTTTTTATTTATTTGGCTGAATCTTTGAAAAATCATAGTAAATCACAGAAAAATCATAAAATAGAAAGTCTAATTTTTTTGGACTCCACATGAGTAGATCTACACAGTGAATATATAATACGGTATGCTTTAGTCCAACAAAATAATTATAGAAGCTGCAGCTATAAATTATTTCAATTAATTACAGAAAAGCATAGATCTAAAGCTATAATAAAAATTTTGTACTAAAGCATACCATATTATATGTTCACTGTGTAGATATGCTCATGTGGAGTCCAACAAAATTAGACTTTCTATTTTATGATTTTTCTGTGATTTACTATGATTTTTCAAAGATTCAGCCAAATAAATAAAAAAGAAAAAGACAAAACCTTCATAGCAAAAACTTTGTACTAAAGCATACCATATTATATGTTCACTGTGTAGATCTACTCATGTGGAGTGCAACAAAATTGGATTTTTCATTTTATGATTTTTCTGTGATTTACTATGATTTTTCAAAGATTCAGCCGAAATAAATAAAAAAAGAAAAAGACAAAACCGCCTCACTGTAGCAAAACCACCGTTTACTGTAGCAAAACCTCGAAACCGCTCCAGGGAGGTAAAATGCACGGTTTGAAAAGTTGAGGGAGGTGATTTGCCCGGTTTTGAAGTTGAGGGAGGAAAAGCAGACTTTCGTGAAAGTTAGGGGAGGAAAAGTAGACTTTTTCCAAAAAAAAAAAGTGATGTCTGAGTCCAACTCTAACGGCTAGTGTCTGCAGTTAACAGCAAACTGGCTTTGCCTTTGCAACTGCCAAGCCAAGGCCTTGTTCCTAACTTCTCCCCAAATTCCACTATGTAAAAAGAAGATTTCCCATTATATCAAAATGTCAGCACATATATAGAGCACTAAATATAGAAAAAATTTAAAACTAATTGCATAATTTTTGTTGTACTTTGCGAGACGAATATTTTGAGCCTAACAATTATTACCAAATAAAAACAAAATGCTACAGTGCCAAACAGTGTTGGTACAGTAATTCGGGTGGCTAGGAATCCAGTATCTAAACAAGGCCCAAGTGTGATGCCTGCTGACCTGGACTAATCACTGCACCTACAGATTTCTATCACTTCAGTTTGACCAATTTGTCCACCGTACCTTCATTGGATGCCATTCTAGTTTATAGACTTTAGCCAAACTATCTAAAATTTGACGACCAAATGTATAGAAAAAATATAAAATATTTATGACATTTAGATATAATATGAAATATGTTGAATCACCGACGTATTTTCCTAAGCAGAATACCGTCAGAAATCAACTTTAGTGCACTCACTGTAAATAAAATACCCCCTCTGTCCAGAAAAAAATGCAACTACGGGTTGCGTGCCAGTAAAAGTGGTTCACGCTTGAACAAATTTCTAGTTAATATTATTCACATTTACAGCTCCAAAATAATTTATTGTGAAAATACATTTCGTAATTAAATTAATGATATTTATTTGATATCATAAGTATTGATACTTTTTTATCTATAATTTTTTTTGAGATCGAACTTAGGATACTAAACCATGACACTGTGTCAGAATTGCATTCTTTCCTGGATGAAGGGAGTAACACTGGCTACTACTGCTATATACTTCAGCTGGGTTCCTGAGTGGTGCTTCCCCTTTTTCTTTTCTTTTTTCAAATGAAGCTTTGTTGACTATACACATTTGTATAATGTGAAACGTGGTTATAGCATTCCAATAATCACAAACAAGAAATGAAACTTGAAGCTGCAAAATAGAATCGATGGCCTTGTTCGGCAGCTGCTGCAAAACTATGTAGCCCTTGCAAAGTCGAATGAAACAAAGAATCTTTAAAGCTCCTTACTAAGGGTGTTTTTAGTGGGGCTCCGTCCAATTAGCTCTAGCTCTTGTTAACTGTGCGGAAATATGGAGAACTATAGCTCTAGGACTAGGATAAAAACAACTCTGGATCCTTGCAATTTCGCCTGCCAGAGAAGAAGAGTCCCACAACCCTGTAGCACTAGCTCATCCAGACTCCTTCTACCCCGTCCCCTCCCTCCGCCACTAGAAGCTATGTTTGTTTATTAAATGAAGCCCCGTGTATGCATAATCGTAAGTGCTCGTGCAACAAAATACATAAAATAGTCTTAAACATCTTGAGAATTGATCGGTCTCCTAAAATATTCTTAAACGTGTTTTCCATGATCGTCATCGAAGTGGAAAGAGATCTTTTATTTTGTATCAAAGAGGAACACTTTATTTTTTTAGGTGAATATTTTTATATCTTGAGAATTGCTCAGTCTCCTAAAAGTTTCTGACTCCACCACCGAAGGGTTGTGCTTGCCACGTGTAAATAAATGCATGGACTTGAGTCATAACCATGATAAAATTTCAATCATAGTTATTGGTTTTCTATTTTTGTGTGGGCGCATCGGCACCTATAAGTCACCGTATTGCTTCGCCGCTGATTGTTAATCCCTTTGTTTCAAATTACGAGTCATTTTGGTTTTTCTTGATAAATTGTTTCTAAGTGTCTAATTAAGCGAGCGCTTACAGGAATGTTGGATGACGCGGCACGCTAAAGTAACTTGTAAACTGAAACACATCTAGATGAACCCTTGATGTGATGGTAAAGCACATTAAACACCTTGCTTCTTGAACACCTAGGCTGCGTTTAGTTGGCAAAATTTTTGGCGAAATGTAACTGTAGCAGTTTCGTTGTTATTTGGCAATTAGTATCCAATCATGGTCTAATTAAGTTTAAAAGATTTGTCTCGTCCATTTCGTCTAAACTGTGTAATTAGTTTTATTTTTTATCTATATTTAATGTTTCATGCATGCGTTCAAAGATTCGATGCGACAGGGAATCTGAAAAATTTAGCAAAATTTTTGGCATCTAAACGGTACCCTACTTTATGTTAACTGCTACTAGTACTATTTGTACGCGCCCTAGTCGAGCTACAACAAGCTAGGGCTGATGGGGAGCAGGCACGCACGGCCACGGACCGGAAACGTAAGGACAAAAAGTAAGGGCGACGATGCATGGTTTCAGGCTCACGCGGCGTGCCTTGAAGCCAAGAGACGGACGACGGACGGGATGCGGGACGCCCACCCACGTACCAGTCGCCTTTGTCCACCGTCCTTACAAATCCCACTGACTTTTGAGGGCACCCCAGCTGCTGCCCTCAACAAGAGCCCCCCGTGGTACTCCTACACGCATAGCACATGGTCGGTCGTGCTCTTTATTTGCAACATCTTTGACCGAACCAGGCCTGTGTGACTAGTATACTCTACGCAAATGCGATTGCGATGCGACCATACGTACACGCACGTACGGGCATTCTTACAAGTGAAGTATCGGCAGGCAGGGCAGGACGGGCAGCGGAAGGTGGAAAGGAGAGGCGGAGAAGGTGAGGGTGGAAAGGCGATGACGCTGGGACTAAGGATGAAAACGGAACGAAAATATTCCGAACCGATCGTTTTTGTTTTCTATATTATGATTTCATTTTTAAACATAAAAAATTGTCAGTTTTAATTGGTTTCACAACTATTTTTTATATTCTTTAATTGCTAAAATGTAGAAATATATCAAAATAACTGTTTTCGTTTTCTATTTCGTAAGTCCGTTTTTGACCGTTTTGATCTTAGCGGACACGGCAACGGCAAGTCGCCGCCTTGTTTTGGCTGCCTGCCGCCGTTGAGTCAGCACGGGCCCGGCGTGGGGCGAGCGATGGCCAAGGAGAAAATGAGCGGTTCTTGGAGGGCCGGGGGCCGGGGCGGCCGCGCGGGCCAGCCCAGCCTGTTGGTCGGCTGGAAAGCGAGAGAGCTGGCTGGGGGGGCCGAAAGGGACGTGTGGTCCGGCCCAAAAACGACCAGCGCGCGGCCGCTCCATTCCATTCCATCCCCATCGCTATCGATTCTTCCAGTTGTCCGTCCAGCCACGGGCAGAGAGGCAAACCATCAAGGACGGGGGCGGACGGCGACGGGGCTGCGGGCGGAGAAAGTTGGCAGCGATGAAGAATGCGTGCACATTTTTCGCGTTTGGTCGGTGGGGGAATGACCCCTTACGGCGGTGGTCCGCCACTGCCGCGTGTTTCTGGAGGGCCGACGCCGATCGCCGAGGGAAAGGAAAAAGGCAGCACTGCCACCCAAGACGGCGGGGCGAATCATCGGCGGTACCGGTATAAGTACTACGCATGGACGGACCAGCTAATTTATGCCTCGTTTACGCTCCATACCTGAAAAGGGCCGCGGTCCCGGAGGAAAACGTGAGATCGCGGCTGCGACTATCTTCGGGCGGCCAACGGCCCACGGACGAAGAAAAAGGGTTGCGTGAGGCGTACGATGGCAAAAGCAAGCTGGTGCAGTGTTCGTGAGACGGTGAGAGGGACTCCTGGGGGGCTGCCTATGCGAGCGGTGAGCTTCTTCTGAAATAAATAGTCAGTCATCCACGTGCCGTGGTGAAATCTGGACCAGTGACCCGGTAAGTTTCTGGGGTCAGATGCCAAGACTTGGGCAAATGCTGAGCCCTTGCCGTCAACTTCTGCGTACTGCACGTCTTTGGCCCCGCCGCCGTGCGTAGATGGGTGGTAGTAGACCACCAAACCGCCGAAGTTCAGGACGGAGATGTATAAGGAATAAGCGAACAAGGAGGACATCTCACAAAAAGTTAAGGTCGAATGTCAAGTTGGTGAGAAAATTGCTTTCGTGCTGTACCATACATGGTACTCCTCAGACTTCAGCAAAGCACACCAACTCCAGGGAAAGCAACCTCAGAAATGGACCGGAATGCCCGTAATTTGGGCCGCCAAGCAGGCTTTTGGGCTTCTGGCAGTTGCAAAAGGTAGCTATAGATTTCGAAGAACGACCAAAAGGTGAATGAACGCCCGCATACTCATCAGCTATACACAAGGTTTTTTCTTTTCTCTTTAGTGAATAAAAACAAAAAAGAAAAGCTTTGCCAAAATAATCGTCTATTTACCAAGCTACATATGCACCTATATGGTAATGGTATTCAAACCTCAGCGATTCGTCCGTGATTTCTGTTCATAGCTGAAAGGATTTTCTCAGCGCAACAAAAGCAACTATAAATATCGGGGAAACAAGAAAGATCATGTACGGGATGATCTGGCCGATCCCCGCCTCTGGCTCGTCTAAGCTCGCGTAGTAATTCTTCTGGCTGCCAAATTTGGTGAAGTACGTCTCGTAGCCTGTGCTTTGGGGCACTGGAATGCTGCTCACCTTCATGAATTCCATTGCCTTCAGATGGTCATGAGAAAAAGGGAAAGAAGTCAGTCAGTCAAGTTACCAAGGGAGGATGAGAATATATTCCAAAGATGTTATATCAGCTTTCCATGTCTAAGCTCACACTCTGGCTGCTTGGAGTCTTATTTCCTGAGCAAGAAAGGAATAGCTTAGGTCCCGACACTCACCTGAAAGCTGAACACAAACATGTTTGCTTTCTTTCTGATCTCAATATTCGGGTGGTTTTTAAGTTTGCTATACATGCTCATTGCTTCCTTGGACCTGCAAAAGAAAGGTATTCATTCATGACATACATATATGAAACATGGAGGAAATCTCAGATAGCCAAACCCCCCAAGTTAATATTCCAAACTAGGAACAGACCAGTTTAACAGACACAGACTAACAGTGCTGATCTTACTCCCAATGAAACTGCAATTTAGCTAAAAGAATATACTGTATGGATATCATAAACTGCATACCAATCCATTGCTTAGAAATAACCATATGGACATATTTGCATCTAAGGAGGAAAAAGATAAAACTTGACGAGCATACTGACTACCTGCAGAGTGAATCGACACAGATGGACCATTGCAGAGCAGCCTTTCCATGAAGTTCAGTCTGCACTTGACTTAATGAGTAAACAAATATATAGTAGGAAACTGAGAAGGGCACAGCAAAAATGGCAAAGCATGAACATATGCAAACTAGAAGGCACATATAACATGAGAAAGAAAAGAGCTGAAATTCGTCATATTAGCTGAAGCATCTAATAGGACAACCATTATATTAGATACTGTTTATACATCGCTGCACTATAGATGCGTAGTAAATGTTGAATTCTTTTGATATTTCAGAATCTTAGCATAGCAAACAGGTCATGTTTCACTGTTTAGCTATATTACAAAATTGGGAGCTCCATATCCAAAGCAGTTAGTTGATTGCTGTAATGATATTGTTCCCGTACTACAATGAAAAGTAATTGAAAGGAGAATCACAGAACCAAAGGTGGCTCAACAGATCTTCCTAAAGGAGTTGGTGGGTGATAGAGAATAGGGCTTCCTGAGTTTAGGAAGTTGCCGAAGACAGAGTTCATAAATTATCACATGGGACTGCAATTTTTATCCCTACTATGTTTATTAAGAAATATTCTAACAGCATGAAAGTATGTCTAATTAAAGATTCAACGGTTAAGTGCTAGACTTCTCATCAAGAAAAGGATTCCACTGAAAAATTCATTTTTCTAGAGTTCCAGAGGAAACCCCGGTCTATCGGCACTGCATTCAGGCCCTTTATGGTCTGTTACAGTCCAGGAAAAAAAACACCACAGCTGGCTCAAACCCATCTCATCACCATCTAGGTTCCTAAGAAAATGCCTCCAGGTTTACATAATGTTTCACCCAGACAAAATATAGAGACATTTATATAGGATCAAGTCCCTCGGTCATCATAGCATCCTTGTTGAAAGTTCATATTCTCACCAGAAACCAACATTTCACTAATGATTCAACCACAGATATATTATATACATCAACCCTAATAGATTCAATAACTTTTCTTGTACGTGTAATAATATAGTAATACCTTAAAGTCCACAGCGTCCATCACTTTTTCATAATAAGACAATGCTTGTTTAAGCCTTCCAGTATTCATCATCTCATCACCTTCCCTCAAGGCCTTCCATATGACAATTTTACAAATACATACCAAAGATATGTGCATTAAAGCAAAGATGAAAACTGCAAAAGTCCAAGATGTTACAAAAATACTAGGCACAGAAAAAGGCCACAAGGTTCAACAAACAGAAGGGGAGCGTAAGTGTAAATTAAGCTGACACTGGCATTTAATACACATTTTATATACTACACAAGTAACTTTATATATGCTGGCAACCAAATTCAAAACTCGCAGCCTGTTTGAAATGCTGGAATTTCACCAAAACAGTCCAATTTCCATGGTAATCAGAAATTATTGATGAGTTGCAAATGGAGCCTAAATGTGGTAAAGAAAAAAACATGATCTTGCAAACAATGGTGGACATTCTGTAGATCAAGGTGGGCGACAGGCTCTTATTCTCTTTCCTTTTTTCTAAACATCAGTTAATTTTACTACTTATATGTCAAGTATAACCTAATATAGCCCTCTTATTGTGTCCCACTTCTGTTTTCAGGAAATAGTCCCACTTCTTGCAAAACATTCCAACGCTAACAAGAAATTGCTTCTCATTGTGTCCAAGTTCATGAGCAACCAATGCATATAAGCACATGAAAAATCTAAAAGTTCATATGCGTGCAGATGTAAAATCATACTGGAATTATCACATACATAATCACAAAAACATACAGTTTTTCTAGTATGCTCAGAATATAGCACTCTCGTCTATGATGATCTGCACTTAACCATTTATATTTACTTTTCAGCTTATGCTTACATTCACTCTCTGTTGATTCTGACTGATTCTTCCCAACAATGTATAGCTTCCTATGATTGATGTTGACATGTTGTCCAGTAACAAAACAATAAAAGGTTCAAGTGATCTACCAGTACCCTCACAGTTCAATAGCCATAATAAAAGTTGAGTCTTGTTGATAACAAGGTCAAACATTCAAAACAAAATGAAATAGGAACAAATTGTCCTGCACAATAAGTAAAGCTATCACGCAAAATAACTGGTACAGTATAAACATTGAATAAAATAAAATTTGAAGATTCTCCCATACATGGCATAGAAGTCCCATAAAAGTGCAATCATTAAAGGGATAAAAAAAGGTCGAGCTAAATGACTGGAGTTTCAACTTAAGTGGAGTACTGTTTCAATCAGTACCTCGATGCACTCTGCTTTTGTCCTTGCATCGATTACTATGTTTTGTCGATTCCTATATGCAGCTACTAGCTCTTTGGTGTGCTTATCCTTGGCTGCCTTTTCTTCTGCACTTAAAGTCTCTCCACCAAGGCGTATATTTCTTCCACCGCCATACTAGAAGGAAAGGTAATGGCAAATCAGAACCAGGGAAACACAGCAATACCACAAAGCATATCACACTGTAATCAAGCTTCAACAAGAATCAATGGCATATATCATAGAATGGCAACAGTTTACAAACATGCCGTATATCAATATCAGCTAACTTGAAACCAAAGAAAGGGGAAAAAGGCAAGATATCATGGAATGATTTTTAAGCTTATTTCAGATGTCATCTCTTAGCATATCAACAAAACAAGATAAATGTTATATAGCAAGAGAGACAATTTTAAAAGTGGTTCTGTAAAGTGTTGCCTAGCAATCTTTGAAAGACTGACTATCTATGTCAATCCAGTCTAGTAATGGATACCTATTTCTGGTCCTGAAAGTGATTCTTGGACAATGGTTGATGAGCCATGTAGCATGTAACTAATTAAATGAAATGACTGAGAACATGGAAAGGGCGCGGATGGTTCAAACTAGTTTTAGTGACAGATTGCCATCCGAATTCCCGAAATAAGTTTATGGTTATTGATGTCCAAACTTATGAGTAGCTTGTTTCCAATGAGGCAATGAGTAGCATAGTAATGAGTTTACAAACTAGAGTCAGTATGGAGATTCAAAGACAACATTTACCACAAATAAAGTAAAAAATTGTAACAGGATGGATCTAAGGGAGAAAAATTACATCAGGATCATAACTCGACTCTCGAGATAGTAAAAGTCATATTACACAGCCAGATATTTCCAATCAAAAGACAATTCTTGTTGCATTAAAGGTAGTAATGAGATCATAAGATCAAAAGTGGATTCAAATATGACCATACTAACACTGGTAGTCTTTTGTTTAAGAGAAGATATGTTTCCATAGGGAAGTTGGCAAGTTGAAGAGTTTCATAGCACTACTAGATGGTTGACTTCTCCACTAAAGTTCCAATTAGCTTCGGAAATAATTGAAATGAATATACCTTGTACAACTTCATTCTGAAATCGAAATCAATTTGTGTCTGTTATTGTTATGTTGTTATTCTTCAATCATAATTCAACATTACAGTTCAGCTCACACATGCTAGATTTTTTTATTTTATTTTATTTTTGTATTTGAAATGAAAGTAAAAGAAAGATACAAATACAGCATTCAGATATTACAACTATGTCTTACCGCCTTTGAAATATTTTGTGGCCTTGGAAACATTCCCCATGATCTAACCGTGGGTCTATAAGCATCTTCATCTTCTTCTGGCTCAATAACAGTTGAAGGGGGTGCTACCTTGTCAGATTCATTTGGTTTAGTAGTCCATTGAGATGTTTCCTCTGACTCCGGGTCGTCTACCGGTTGGATTTCTGTTGGGCGAGGAGACTTCTCGAATTTGCTAGGGTCTCCAACTATTATCTCCACCTTAGGAAATTCGTCATCTCGTAAAGGCTCAAAGGCTGGAGCCAGCCCAGGTGGTAGACCTTTAGAACGTTTTTTCTCAAAGAAGTCGAGACCCAAGAAATCCTTCTCATCAAACTCGTACCCTCCTTTCTTGCCAAACGAGACTTCTTCACTAAGTAAGGCATTCTGACCTAAAAAAATCATGGACAGTACAAATAAAAAAATATGGCATTAATGAACAGGATCAAAATACCAACTAAAATCATTTCCAATTGTCCATGCCCTGGGTCCAAATCCAATTCATTTTTTATTGGAAATGCTATTGTAGTAGTAATGAGCATCAATAACATCACTGAAACAGGGACATGAGAGCATTCCCGTACATAGTACCAGATACCATCTATCCTAACCATTCTTCGGATCAATTCGTGGGATTTAATCAACTCACCAAAATCCGGCGAGCCTCCCAGCAGCGGGGAGTCACCACCACCAGCCGCGCCCGCTCCGGCTCCGGCCCCGTTGCCGTTTCTGTACTCCAACGCCCGCTTGAAGGCCTCCTTACTGCCGGGCTCGACCACCGCAGCCTGAAGCTGCGACGGTGGTGGAGATGGGGGCGGCGGCGTGGGAGGCGGGGCCGGCGCGGGCGCCGGGCTCGGGCTGTCCCTCTCCTTCTTGTATGCGGCGGCGCGGGCGAAAGCGAGCTTGACGGGGTCCGGCTTCTCGGCCCCCTCGGGCGGAGGCGGAGGCGGAGGCGGCGGCGAGGCGGGGGCGGATGGAGCGGGCGGGCACGGCAGACGGAGGAGTTTCTGCGATGGCAGAGTGAGGGCCTTGGGGGCGGCGGCCGCGGCGAGGGGTTTGCGTGTGTGGGCGGGAGGGAAGGGGAGGCGGCGCGGGGGTGCGGAAGAGAGGATGGAAGATGCCGCGCCCGCCGCCGCGGCCATCGTTTTGGGGGCCGGTGCCGGCGGGGTAAGAGGTGATTGACCGATTAGTGGCGGCACGGCACTGAAGGCGACAAGCCGAGCGTTTGTTATCCGTTGCCCGCGTGGCGCGGGGAGGCGGGAGTGGGGCTGCTGCTTCACTGCGGGAGCGCGGTCGTGCGGGGAGAATCAAGGCAGGAATTTTTTTTTTGTGCGAAATAATGCACCGCGGGCGTCCGTACCGCATCCGTCGTTCGGACGCGCTCTATCTAAAAAAAATATCTCGTCCCACTCCGCCTCTCTCTCGCGTGTCTGATTCTACGCCACGCCGCGCCCACTCCGTGGCGCTGCCGCTGGCATCCCCTGTGGAGACTCCATCCCGCGTTGTGTCCCACTTCGGATCGCCGCCGCCGCTATCTCCCGCGGCGCCCCCATCCCCCACGGCGCCTCTGTCCCCGCTGTGCCATGTCGTGCCTCGTCCTCCGCCGCGCCATGTCGTGCCTCGTGCCCTGCCGCTCCCATGCCAGGCGCCCAGGAGAGGGGCTGTTGCTGGCCAGGCCCAGGCCAGGCGCAGCTGGCCACTGCAAGGCCACGCCACCATCCTCGATCGCGGCTGGCCGGAGCCCGTTGTTCCTCTGCTCTGCGTTGTGTCGTACGGAAGAAGATGGGTTATGTTAAGCATATGTTTCAAGTGTTTTAAATGTTTCATAGGTACGTTGCAGTTGTTTCATATGAATGTTGCAAAAGTCGATCGGAATGTTACATATGTTGCAATGGTTGTACACGTATATTGCAAGCTTCTGTTTCATTTGTTTTATTAGACGTATGTTTGTAAGTGTTTATTTTGATGTTGCATATGTTTTACACATATATTGCAACTATTTTATTTGGATGTTGCGTATGTTTTACAGTGGTTTTCAAGTGTTTCATCTGTCTTCAGACGTATGTTGCAAGTGTTGCATTTGGATGTTTAAAAATAGATCGGGTGTTGCATCTCCCACCTTGCCTTCTGCTGCCTTGCTTCGGTATCTCTTTCTCAGCTTCTGCTGACTTGCTTCCTTCTCAGACTGCGGAGGGGGCGCGATAGGGGCCGGTGGAGGGGGCATGCCAGGGGATGGCTGCACGGACGCGAGCGCGCGCTCTCCCCTTCTCTTACTCGGGCAGGAATAGGTTTTCGTTGGGCTCCAGTTGATGGGCATGGATACCACTTTCATTGGCAACCCAAGCCCACGTATCACGGTTTGTTGGTGGAAGCTGTGTCCGAACGCGCTGCTAAGGCCAGATGTCCGGATGCTAGTCATCCCCTTTTCATTACGAAGCTAGAATTAGAATTGAATTGAATCTCCGCTCGGTTTATCAATGAGGTAAAAGATCTTTTTGTGTTGTAATTGTAAGGAGGAGAAATAATATGTTCACCGTATATGCACAACAAATCTTTTTTTTCATTTCTTTGACCGTCGCATAGTTTACTTACCTGTCTCCTGCTTGACAAGATGCAATTTTGAGAATTTATGAGCGTGAGAAGAGAGGACTCCACCTCAACTTCTCCATCTTTCTACGGTCAGGTACCAAGAAACCAATGAGGCTTGAGCTTACAGTAAATCAGGATTCAAGGGTTGAAAAGACGAAAGCTGGACCATTTGGATCCAAACTATTTGACTCTGCTGTCTCAGTTTCTTCTGGTTCAATGTAAGTAACCCATTGATCGTTCACTACTCCTGGGATGTCAATTTTCCGTGCACATGTAGCTTGATGGTCTAATTTTAGGGCTCCAGTCTGTGCTTAGTGATCGCTGCTACATCAATGCATAAAAGACATTACATTTGCAACACATCTCCTTAATACGATTCTTGCACCAAAAGAGGCTCAGCCAGCGTGGCCACGTCACCCGTATTTCTCGGCCGTCGGACCGGTCTCATGAGCGGCCCAGGTCGTGCTTTCCCCGGTCTTTTTTCACAAAAAAGCCCCTCAAACTTTAGTTGAATCAACCCACAGTCCATGCCTCATCTCAAGTTTTTTTTAGTAAAAAAGCCCTCGAACTTTACCGAAATCAACCCGCAATCCAGGCCAGGTGCGAGCCCCAAACACGAGCTCCAGTCTAATCTTTCTATATTCCATCTTTAGATTGACCGACAAACACGCGCGGGGAGAGAAGATACGTGTGACTCGAAAGTGCGTAACTTTACGCGTAACAGGGTGACTTTTCTCAAGTTATAAAAGATTAGGAGGATGGATTAGGAGTTGTTGGAGAGAGATTTTTTCTCATCTTACTAACTAAAAATAAGGATTAGGAAGGGATTTAGGGAACTCTATATATGCTCTAACAAACCAACTAAGATAGATCACACGGATGAAGCCAGTTAGGATCAATTTGCACTTTTTTTTTTTGAGAATATAGAATCAATTCACACATAGTTCATGATTACAACAGAAAGCTAAATGGGCCTAGTTCACATGGAAAGCCAGTCAGACCCAAAGTACTCTGTATTGGGCTTGATCAAACGATTGGGCCGAGAAACAAATTATTGGGAAATTGCCTCCTGTCGATCACCAGGCAGATCCATATGACAACAAGTTCAATTGATTTGAAGGAATCAAATCGTGCCTACTTAAGAAACCAATCTAGAGAATTATAGAGTTATACAGTCCATCCGTCCATGTTGCAACAACACTATCTTTTTTAGAGCTGTGTGGTTTTGTGCTTTGTGAGAAATCAATCGTGCCGAGAAACTAACCTAGCGCTTGAGTTGACATGGCAAAGAGAGGACGAATTGGCTTGACTCGGTATGTATGCATCACCCGCATCAATGATGTCACGCACATTCCATGCTCCGCCGAGAAAGGGAATAAGGGTTGGGTTGCTGCACCTGCACCCAAATCATTCATCAGACCGTACCGTCTGTCCACAGGTTTGGCAATACTCATCCAAGCCCTTGTTTAGTTCCTAAAATATTTCTCAAAATATTTCAGATTCCCGTCACATCGAATCTTTGGACACATGCATGAAGCATTAAATATAGATAAAAAAATAAAACTAATTACACAGTTTAGACGAAATAGACGAGATGAATCTTTTAAGCCTAGTTAGACCATGATCGGACAATAATTACCAAATAACAACGAAAATGCTACAGTAACGCTACAGTTACATTTCCCAAAATATTTCGCGAACTAAACTATGCCCAAAACGAATACGTAGAGTACATCCAATCTTCTGGGGAAGCTTCGCTGCTGTTTCGCAATCGTGCCGTGGAGCGGACAGGAAGGAATCTATGTGCGACGTCCCATCAAAATCAAGGACGACGGTGCAGTACAGTCTCGCAATTTGACCGGTGAGCCCAGGAACTGTCTAGAACGTTCTGATTTTTTGCGAGGGAGGAAAGGCCGCTGTGTCGCCATCGGATGGACGCAAGGATGCACGTCGCGGTGAGGTAACTCCACGTGTCCTTTTCACTAGTCCTACTTCTGCTAGCGCTTCATAAAAAATCGTGAGAAAGAAAACGACGCAGAGGCGGCAGAACAAGACAAGGGGTGTGTTTACTTCGCGAAAAGTGGGTGAAAAGTTACTGTAGCATCTTTCGTTGTTATTTGACAAAATTTATCCAACCATAGAGTAACTAGGCTCAAAAGATTCGTCTCGACATTTACAGACAAACTATGCAATTAGTTATATGTTTTACTTACATTTAATGCTTCATGTATACGTCCAAAGATTCGATGTGATGGATGGAAGAGGAAATATTTTGGGTTGGCCTGTGAAGTGAACACAGCCAAGGGATGCATGATTGATTGGTCACGCTGCATTTGGCTCACCGCCGCTTCAGTAAGAGTTGTACGAGTACATACCACTACTGCTGTACGTATATACGGCACTTCGTACTCCTACATACATGAGGAGAACGTTTTTACAATGCGAAGTGTCAGGCATCACATAGTATACACATCTTGCAAGGTCGACGTCTACGAAGGCATGAGCAGTGGGAAAGTCGTCTCGTAGTCGTCGATATTACATATACTACGCTCTTCCCTCGTAAAAAAATACATATGTGCTCTATGAATGCACGTGCCACGTCTGCAGGAATTAATCTTAAAGACTCATCGCGTCTAAGTAAAGATTGGACTTACGTACACTACCCACGCGCATGTACACTACTGCCCTGCTGATGGTAAGTGTTAGGAAGCCCATAGATGCTTGAACCGTACCTTCCAGTTGAGATTTTTTTTTTATTACTGGAATAGCACGTTGCGATTTGCATGCGATTTCAAACGAAGTTGGTCTTTGGTGAGGAAAAAGAAGAGTAATGAACTGTGACAGCGTGCGTTTGTCAGCTTGACGCAAAAAACATTGACGGCGGACCATACGTACGGTCCTGCAAATCGCCAATCGCCATCGTCCTTTGGGCCGACCAGCCCCCGTCGACCACAAGTGACCAACCAACCAACCAACCCGGTCACGACGCCGATGCTACAGCGGGGCGGCCGCGGTCTGGCTCACCTCACCGCGCACGGGTTGGATTCCCATGGTCCATCCGACGCGACGACGGGCCATGGATGACGCCGAGTCGTCATCGACCCCTCACGGCTCACGCACACCCGACACGGCAGTGACGCCACGGCCACGGCCACGCGGGCAGGGCCTCGTGCAGTCGTGCGCCCGAGCTCGGACCGGGACTGCGCACGGGCGCTCCGGCGCTCAACGCCAAAAGTGACGCGCGAGGGTGTCTGGACGTCGTCCAAATGCGTGAGTATTTTAATTTGGGTGTGAGTCATACTGGACTGGACTAATTAGGGATATTTGCTTTCATACTATTGCGGTCTACTACGTGCAATTGCGACCGCAATATCGGCCCGCTATTCAGAATTGCAGCCGCAAAGTTCCAAGATGCAAAATTCAGAGCGCTAACTCATAGCGGTAGCGGCAATGTACCGCTATCGCTATTGCGGATGCAATTGCGGCCGCTACCACCGATGCTACAGCTGTACCCATACCCATACCCATACCAGAGGAGTCAAAAAAAAAAAAAAGTGACGCGCGAGCATGTGATCGAGCTGACTCTCTTAATCCTCCTTGCTTCCTCGCGGCGCGGGAGGCGGGACCTCACGGCGCGACGGGACGAACCTGATGGATCGCGCCATCGCGGGCCGCGCCCAGGCGGCCACGTATCCCGCTGCCTGGGACGGGGTCACGGGCACAGCACAGGGCGGATGCTGATGGCAGGCAGGAGCGGCTTGGCAACTTTCTTCGAATGACCGGTAGTCTAGTAATTTCCAAATGTCACATTTCATGGAGTTAAATCATTTCAAATTTAATAAAGCATATAAAATATATTAATATTTAATATGCATATAATAAGAATAACTAGACTAATCATTTCTTGAATTTGTTTAGTATTTAGTAACCCGATACAAAATAAATAAAAAGAAAGTCCCTTTTTTTTTGAAAAAAATCGGATTTTTATACACACTAAAATGCTATTTTCGTTCTGAATTATTACCTATTCTCTTTCATTACTATGAAATTCTATTGCCATTAGAATATTGATTGATAGACAATTAATAAAAAGAAAACTCTAATAGAAAATGAAACGGTCGACCCAGATGTCGGTACCAATAGTATAGGGGTACCCCACATTTGACGATCATAAAAACTAAAACGATTAAAGACGCAATAAAGCACAGCCTACTACGTGCGACAGGCCCGCCTCGTACGAGGCCGGCTCGACGAAGTGCCTCGACCGCGCCCCGTCTCCGACTCGTACGAGCCCCCCTCGACGGGAGGCCTCGACCGCGTTCCAATCCGCACGGGGCTCGACCGCCCCGGGCGTTCCGACTCGCGTGAGCCCGGGTCAAGGCGCACGACCCCCTCAGTCCCCACCTACCACGGGACGAAAAGTCAAAGCATTTAATGCAATTACCTACTACCAACTACCGGCATGGCCGCACGTACAGTCGACGTGGGAACAATACCAGCGTCAGTTCTCACTGTTCAACCGCCCATTCCGTGATGGGAGGTGAAAAACGTCACTATGCCCGCCATGCCTTATCCTGTGTGTCACTATTAACCCTCGAGGGAGGATACGACAAGGCCCGTACACCAGGATTCCAGGGATTCGGACTTATCCGTTCGGCCTCGACCCTACCTCGACCCGACCTCGACCACCGACACGGCGCAACAGGGAAGAAAGGACGGTATGGCGCGACGCTCCGGGTCACTTCGACGCCTGCGACATCACGTTCCAGAAGATGGCCTCCCATTCCTGAGGCACGTCGCTACAGTCGACTCAACAGGATCGACAAAACATCATCTCAAGGTTCCCATCGTCCTGGCCTCACCCCGTCCTATAAAAGGGTAGGCCAGGGCCCTAGAGAAGACGACGGACAACCAGTCACACACGACATAGCGATCAACACCTCAAGCAATCATCTTGTACTCTTTTTCTCCTTTGGGACTTGGGCTCGTCGCCCTCTCTCGCAAGCTTGTAGCCCCTACACAAGCACCTCGGTGCAAGGAAATACAAACCTCTCTCACCCCCGCTGGACGTAGGGCCTTCTTTTGCCCGAACCAGGATAAACCCCCGTGTGTTTTTCCTTGCATCACCATCCAGGGAAGGGACACGCAGCATTTTACTGGTTGGGTTAGGACCCCCCGGGATCCGAACACCGACAGTTGGCGCGCCAGGTAGGGGCACCGCTGCGTGCTAACATCGCTTTCCCACCTTTTCCCTGGATGGCTGACCCCGAACGCCCTATCCCGTTGGCCACGGTGATCTGGTTCGGGAGTTTGGAGTTCATGTCGCTCGGCTATGGCTACGATATGGTCCTGCTCCCGCCAAGACACCCTACCGACGAGGATTACGAGCTTTCCCAGCCTGGGGGAGCAGTCCGCCGGTACCGTCGCTCCAGGCTGGCGCGAGCCGCTCGGCGGCGGCGAGCCCGGCGCAACCATCGTCTCCACCTGACGGAGGGCAATGGGATTCCCCGGTTTGGCGCTTCCCAGCCAGACCCCGGCCCGGATTTTCTCGTGGAAAGTCTGGGCACAATGGGCCTGGCCGAGGACAGCATGCCAGCGGAGAACCCCGCCGCTCCTCCGCCCGGTGCAACGTCGCTGCCCCATGCCTCTCTCCCGGCAAGGGCGGCAATGTCACCTTCGCCGTTTCCGGTTGGGCTAGTTCCGGCTGCCCAGGCGTACGCCTCCTCCGTAAGCACTCATATGAGTGCTTATGAGGAACTCCCTGGGCACCACCTACGCTTCGCCTTTGACCTCGTCGCGTCCACGCCGGCTTCTGATTATCTGGACTCTACTGAGACGCCAGAAACAGAACCCCGTGTGGCCGCCTCCCCACGCCGCAACCCCGGAAGCGGCTCGCAACGACCGTGCATTCCCCCGTCATACTATTATTTCGGCGCCCCTGACTCCGACTCGGCTGACGATACCTACGATCCGACCCGCGAGTGTTTCAACGTCGATGTTGAAAGCGCGTCGGATTCGCAGGAGCAACAGCCGGTCGGAGGAGGGCGCACGCCTCCTCACGACGGGCACCCTGCCGGGCAAGGCGAGGCTCAGCTCCCTGCGGATCAGGGGGCGCAGCTCGACCAAGTCCGCGAGCTGCGGGAAAGGCTCGACGAAGAACGAGAAAATCTGCGTCTACTCCAACAAACTCTTGAGCATGAGCGCGCGGAGCGCGTACTTGGCGGGAGAGCTCGCGAAAGAGCTCGCGACGTCAACCGTCGCATCGACGAGGACCGGATAACCGATCCCCCGGTCTTCGCTCGAGCCAGCCAGAATGTCGTCGCCGCCGCCATGCTCCTCCGCAACATGCCCGAGCCATCGAACCCCGAAGCGCGCCGGGCTCGAGATGAGATCCGAGAACTCCTCGAGACTGCTGCCCTGCAGCAGGCAGAGAGCTCTGCCTCGAGGCGACGCGAGCCCGCCTCGGAGCGGCTCGCGGAGCCCTCTCGGAAGGAGAGGGAGGCCTCGGTTCATCCCGAACCTGCCCGACGGATCCGGATGGCACCCGCCCTCGAGCCCGTCGCTCATGACCAAGAACCTCGAGACACCCGTGGCAACGTCGTCGAGCGCCGCACGCGCAAGCACGGTGACGGCGTGGCTCGAGGCTACCACGTGCACAGGGGCGGGCGCTACGACAGCTCGGAGGATCGCAGCCCTTCACCCGAGCCTCCGGGCCCTCGGGTCTTCAGCAAGGCGATCCGCGAAACGGTACTGCCAGCACGGTTCCGCCCTCCCACAACTCTTGCCAAGTACAACGGCGAGACCAAACCCGAACTTTGGCTCGCCGACTTCCGCTTGGCATGTCAGTTGGGCGGGGCCACCGACGACCGAGTCATCATCCGCCAACTCCCCCTGTTCCTCTCCGACACCGCTCGAGCCTGGCTCGAGGACCTGCCGCCCCAACAGATCCACGACTGGGGCGACCTCGTAAGGGTGTTCGAGGGGAACTTCAAGGGAACTTACATGCGCCCCGGCAACTCGTGGGACCTCCGGAGTTGCAAGCAGAAGCCAGGTGAATCCCTCCGGGATTACATTCGGCGTTTCTCCAGGCAACGCACCGAGCTACCCAATGTCACCGACTCTGATGTAATTATGGCCTTCCTCTCGGGCACCACTTGCAAGGAGTTGGTCCGAGAGTTGGGGCGCCACACCCCGCTCACTGCCAACGGGCTGATGGACATCGTCACCAACTTCGCCGCCGGCGAGGAGGCAGTTGGTGCCATCTTTGGCGGCGAGCAGGGCACTGGCAAGCAGAAGACCGACGATCCTGCAAGCTCCGCCCGAGGCTCCAAAAGGAACAACCGCAAGAAGAAGAAGGGCCAGCAGGGCAAGCTCGAGGCCCCGGCCGACGAGCTTGTCGCCGCTACCGAACGCAAGAAGCCTCGAGGCCCCCCCGGCGGGGGCGTCTTCGACAAAATGCTCAAGGAACCGTGCCCTTACCACAAGGGGCCCACTAACCATAACCTCGAGGATTGTCATATGCTCCGCAGGTACTTCGAGGGCGCTGGCAACAAGGCCGCCGACAAGAAGGAAGACCCAAAGGGTGATGGCAAGGAGGAGGGATTCCCCGAGATCCACGACTGCTTCATGATCTACGGAGGACCCTCAACCCGCCTCTCAGCGCGCCAGCGCAAGCGAGAGCGGCGTGAGGTCTTCTCCGTGCAGACGGCGGTCCCTCGCTTCCTTGATTGGTCCGCGGTGGCCATCACTTTCGACCGTGATGATCATCCGGACTACATCCCCAATCCGGGGGTCTACCCACTTGTCGTTGATCCCGTCATCGCCAACACGCGCCTCACTAAGGTACTCATGGACGGCGGAAGCAGCCTCAACATCATCTACTCCCAAACCCTCGACCTCCTGGGGGTCGAGAGGGCGCGCCTGCAACCTAGCGTCGGGGGCTTCCACGGTGTCGTGCCGGGGAAGCGGGCGGAACCCCTCGGACGGGTCGATCTGCCCGTTTGTTTCGGCACACCGGTCAACTTCAGGAAGGAGACCCTCACCTTCGAAGTGGTCGGATTCCGTGGGACCTACCATGCCATCCTCGGACGCCCGTGCTACGCCAAGTTCATGGCCGTGCCAAACTATACTTACCTCAAGCTCAAGATGCCCGGCCCAAACGGCGTCATCACAGTGGGGCCCTCATACGAACATGCCTACGAGTGCGACGTCGAGTGCGTCGAGCACGGCGAGGCGGTTTTGGAGTCGGCAACCTTGGCCGCAGACCTCGACGGTCTCGCCAACGAAATTCCCGATCCGAAACGCCACGCCGGCAGCTTCGAGCCCGCGGAGGACGTCAAGCTCGTGCCCCTCGACCCCGCTGATCCCAATGGGAAGGCGCTGAACGTCAGCGCCACCCTCGACCCGAAATAGGAAGCCGTGCTCGTCGACTTTCTCCGCGCAAATATCGACATTTTTGCGTGGAGTCCCTCGGATATGCCGGGCATACCCAGGGAAGTCGCCGAGCACGCCTTGGAGATCCGGGCCGGGTCCAAACCGGTGAAGCAACGCCTGCGCCGCTTCGACGAGGAGAAGCGCAGGGTCATCGGCGAAGAGATCCACAAGCTACTGGAGGCCGGGTTCATCAAGGAGGTTCACCATCCCGAATGGCTAGCTAATCCTGTATTAGTTAAGAAAAAGAGTGGGAAGTGGAGGATGTGTGTAGACTATACTAGTTTAAATAAAGCATGTCCGAAAGTTCCCTTTCCTTTGCCACGCATTGATCAAATTGTTGATTCAACTGCGGGATGTGAAACTCTTTCGTTCTTAGACGCCTACTCCGGTTACCATCAGATAAAAATGAAGGAGTCCGATCAGCTCGCGACTTCATTCATCACCCCTTTCGGCATGTATTGCTACGTTACGATGCCCTTCGGTCTCCGGAACGCAGGGGCAACGTACCAGCGATGCATGCAGCACGTTTTCGGAGAACACATCGGACCAACCGTCGAGGCATACGTCGATGACATCGTAGTCAAGACCAAACGAGCCGACAATCTAGTAAACGACCTCGACGTTGCCTTCAAATGCCTTCGAGCAAAGAATATCAAGCTCAATCCAGAAAAGTGCGTTTTTGGCGTCCCCCGAGGGATGCTTCTGGGGTTCATCGTATCCAAGCGGGGCATCGAGGCCAATCCAGAAAAAATCTCTGCCATAACCAAGATGGCCCCCATCCGAGATCTGAAAGGCGTACAGAGGGTCACGGGCTGCTTAGCGGCGCTCAGCCGTTTCATTTCGCGCCTTGGCGAAAAAGCGCTCCCTCTGTACCGCCTCTTGAAGAAATCGGAGCATTTTTCCTGGACCCTCGAGGCTGAGGAAGCCCTCACCAAACTCAAGGTCGCACTCACTAACTCGCCAATCCTCGTCCCGCCGACCCCAGGAGAGCCGCTCCTACTTTATGTCGCCGCGACATCACAAGTAGTCAGCGCAGTACTGGTCGTCGAACGGGCCGAGGAAGCTCATGCCCTGCCCGTCCAAAGGCCGGTCTATTTCATTAGTGAGGTACTCTCAGAAACCAAGGTCCGTTACCCCCAAATCCAGAAACTACTTTATGCTGTCATCTTGACACGGCGTAAGCTTCGACACTACTTTGAGGGCCACCCAGTTACTGTGGTTTCTTCTTTCCCCCTGGGAGAGATAGCCCAGAACCGGGAAGCCACGGGTAGGATTGCCAAGTGGGCGGTCGAGCTCATGGGCGAGACCCTGTCCTATGCGCCGCGCAAAGCCATAAAATCACAAGTGTTGGCAGACTTCTTGGCCGAATGGACCGACACCCAGCTCCCCCCCACACAGCTCCAGGCCGAGCTCTGGACCATGTACTTCGATGGGTCTCTGATGAAAACAGGAGCAGGCGCGGGCTTGCTCTTCATCTCACCCCTCGGAGTTCACATGCGCTACGTCATCCGGCTCCATTTCCCTGCATCCAACAACGTCGCCGAATACGAGGCACTCGTCACGGGGCTAAGAATCGCCGTCGAGCTCGGGGTCCGACACCTCGATGTTCGAGGCGACTCCCAGCTAGTGATCGATCAAGTCATGAAGAGCTCGAGCTGCCGCGACCCCAAGATGGAAGCCTACTGCCAAGAGGTGCGACGCCTCGAGGACAAATTTCATGGCCTCGAGCTCAACCACATAGCACGCAAGAATAATGAGGCCGCCGATGAGCTCGCAAAAATCGCGTCAAGTCGAGCTACGGTCCCACCCGACGTTTTCGCAAAAGATCTCCAACGGCCATCTGTCGACCTTGGATCGGACGGAGGGGTCGACGGGTCATCACTTGACCCCCCACCAGGGGCAGAGGCCCCCCCGACCGGGGCCGAGGCCATGCAGGTAGAGGGATCGACCCCACCGTCTGATGTCGAGCTCGATTGGCGCGCACCGTACCTCGACTATCTTATCCAAGGGGACCTCCCCTCGGGTAAGACCGAGGCTCGACGGATCGCTCGACGGGCCAAAACCTTTGTGATCATTGGAGATGGTAGGGAGCTGTACCGCCGCAGCCCTACGGGCATTCTCCAACGTTGCATCACAAACAAGGAAGGCAGGGACCTGCTCAATGACCTGCACTCGGGGGCTTGCGGTCACCACGCTGCGCCTCGAACCCTCGTCGGAAACGCTTTTCGACAAGGGTTCTATTGGCCGACCGCGGTCTCCGACGCCGTCAAGCTAGTACGCTCCTGTGAAGGTTGTCAGTACTATGCAAGGCAGACCCACCTCCCGGCACATGCTCTACAAACCATTCCCATCACATGGCCATTTGCCGTTTGGGGACTCGACCTCGTCGGACCGCTCAAAAGAACTACTGGTGGCTTCACCCATTTGCTTGTCGCAATCGACAAGTTTTCCAAGTGGATCGAGGCTCGTCCCATCACCAGTATCAGGTCCGAACAAGCCGTGATTTTCTTCACCGACATCATCCATCGATTTGGGGTTCCGAACTGCATTATCACTGACAACGGCACCCAGTTCACTGGTAAAAAGTTTCTGGATTTCTGTGACCACCATCACATTCGCGTGCTCTGGTCGGCCGTAGCTCATCCAAAAACGAACGGCCAAGTAGAGCGTGCCAACGGCATGCTCCTACAAGGCCTGAAACCCAGAATTTTTGACAAGCTAAACAAGCACGGCAAAAGATGGGCCGCCGAGCTACCCTCGGTCCTGTGGAGCCTGAGAACAACGCCGAGTCGAGCCACGGGGTTCACTCCGTTCTTCTTAGTCTACGGGTCCGAGGCTATGCTTCCGACAGATATAGAGTACGGATCCCCAAGGTTAAAAGCCTACAACGAAGGAAATAACAACGCCACACGAGAGGACGCCCTCGACCAGCTCGAGGAAGCCCGAGATGTGGCCTTGTTGCATTCTGCCAGGTACCAGCAGAGTCTCCGACGCTACCACGACAGGCACATACGCAGGCGTGACCTTAACGTCGGCGATTTGGTGCTACGACGGAACCAGAACACCAAGGAACGCCACAAACTCACGCCACCATGGGAAGGACCGTACATCATCGCAGAAGTACTAAAGCCGGGCACCTACAAGCTATCCAACGAGAAGGGCGAAATCTTCACCAACGCTTGGAACATTGAACAGCTACGTCGCTTTTTTCCTTAGAAAGCCTCGAGGCCTTGTATTCCCTTTTTCATCAATAAAGACCACAGCGATGTTCAAACTTTCGTTTCACAAGTGAGGAAGGATCGACTCTGCACTCCCAGAATCGACCCTCCCTCGGGGGCTACAAGGGGGGGATCCCCCAGTCCCTGAAAAAACTTGTACTCTCTTTCAAAAAATTTAAGAACCGCTTTTTCGATCGACTTCGCCGCAAGAACACCCCAAGGTTCGAAAGGGCCCTCGAGTCAGGAGTATCACCTCAACCTCTGAGGTCACGGTACCTCCACTCACCCCTCATGCCTTCTAGGGGCGCAACCGCACGCTAAGTAGGTCTTATGACGGTTCTTAACTTTGAAAGAGAGTAGCACACTCCCCGCCGCTTAGGTCAGCTTCTCACACGATCTACAAGGCCGCAAGAGCACCCTGAAGCTCGAGGGTAGTCGAGCCGCGAGATCGCTTACGCCCCCGAGGCTACGGTACCTCCACTCGCTCCCCGCGACAAAGGGCGTGACTGCGCGTTAAGTAAATCGTATGAGAACACAACCAAGGCCGAAAGGGAAAAAAGGCTCGAATAAAACTAGATTCGTCACAAACTAGTTTAAGTTTTGAGTTCTTAAGGCCCCCAGGGCCACCACGATCAAAATTCAAAATAACTAACTTGTTACACGGGCCTCCGTGCCCAGATTTGGCTCACAGGCCTTCGTCATCAGCAGGCGGCACCACCTCGGGCTCGAAGAGCGAGGCCAGGCGACTCCCAGGCCCCTCCGCGGCTTCGATCAGATCCAAGCAGGCATCTGCGTTCTCCGCGTCCGTCCGCTCCGGGTCTGTGATGAAGCCGTCGGCGACGAGCTCCATGTCGAACACAAAACCAGAGCGAACGACGGCCAGTGCCCTCTTTACGCCGTGGTGGAGGCTGTCCCGTATCTTCTCCCGGGCAAAATGACCTAGCGCGGCCATCCGACGGATGAAGCAGTTCCCTGGGGCGTCCTCTCCGGTGTCGGCGTCGGGTCCGACCCCCAGACCGTCGCACACGGTGGTGATCGCGCCCTCGAGCAACTGGGTCCTCCGGGTCTCGGCTTCCAGGAGGCTCTGCAGGGAGTTCGCGGTCGAATGGGCCTCCTGGTTCTCGCGTTCCAGCTCTGGAAAACGATAAGCTAACATTAGCACCCAATACGACGCACCGACGGCATAACTACAACAGATTATACTTACCCTCGACGTGAGTCTTCAAACCCACGACCTCGTCGCCGAGCCCCCCGCACGTCCGTTCGAGCCCCTGGAGGGCGCTGTCCTTCTCACGAACGGCCGCCTTCAGGGCCTCGATCTCCTGGAGGGCGGCCCGGAGCGCCGCGTCCTTCTCCTGGACGGCCCCATTCAGCACCGAGACCTCGCCCTTCAGCGCACCAAGCTGGGCTGTCACCTGCCCGATCTGGACGTTGAGGGCGTCCCGCTGACGGCCAGCCTGGGAGACGTCCTCCTCGAGCTCCTTGACCCGCGCCGACAGGGGCTCGAGGTCTCGGCGGGCCTGGGCAGCCTCTTCCCGAGCCTTGTCTGCCTCGGTGCGCATCGAGGCCTCGGCCGCCCACGCCTGCATCGCCTCTTCCTTCACCGTCGAGAAGGCGGTGCGCAGTTCCGCCAACTCAGCGGACCGATCGGCGAGCCTCTTCTGAGTCTCCTCGACCAGGGCCCGCTGCCGAGACAGGGACGCCCACACACCACTCTCACTCCGGATGAAGAGTGACTTTCGGCGGGAGGCCTCTTTGAGTTCCTAATTCAAAAGAAACCAAAAAAGATAATGAAACCAAGGAAAAAAGACACTGAGAGCCACGAAAGAAGCTAACAGATTAATCGTACCTCGGTGGCATCCCGTATACCCCGCGAGACGGCGTCGGTCGCCACGTGGAGTAGCCGATCGAGATGCTGGCGGACGCCCTCGAGGTACTGCCAGCGGTGGACCTCGTCCCTGTCGTTCAGGACAAGGATGGGCTCGCCGTCGAGGTTTGCGGCATCCTTGAACGCAAGGGGCGGCCCTCCCCACCTCGGGATCTCCTCCTCGGCCCGCGCTATCGCCAGAGCGGCAAAGTCCGGCCACGATGATGACGCCCCAGCCGGGGCACCTCCCGGCCCGGACGAAGGGCCGGCTTCGCCCGCGCCCCCGGCAGGGGCCGAGGCTTCCGCCCGGCTGGAGGTCTCGCCCTCCTCGGCCCCCGCGATCTCCTTTCCTTTGTCCAGGGGGGCGTCGTCGAGGACGATGACCACGGGCGCTTGTCCCTCGACAGTGACCGGCCCCTCGGCAGCCTGTGCCTCCGGAGCCGGCACCTCCGCCGTAGACGCCCCTGCGGCCGGCGTCTCGCTCGACGGCGGCTCGGACGCCGGCGCTCCCACCGCCGGTACCCCCGTGACCGGCGCCTCGACCTCCGGCGCGGCCGCCTCCGGGGCTCCGGAAGAAGGCCCGACGGCCCCACCTTCCGTCATGCCCACCGGCCGCACCAGTAGGTCCTGCTGCGGCTGCGGCTCCCTCGCCGGCGCCACCATCTGCTCCGGCGCGGGTGTGGCCTGGGGCTGCGGCTCCCCCGCCGGCGCCACCTCCTGCTCTGGCGCTGGTGCGGCCCCCTCCGCGGTCGCCTCGGCGGCCGCCTCCTCCATGGCCACCTCGACGGTGGCCTCAGCCGAGGGCAGCGCCTTGGGCTCCGCCTCGACCGGGCCGGGCGCCGCCGTCCTTGCCGGCTCTGACCCCGCCACCACAGGATCGGGGCCGACAGCCGTCGAGGCACCCGCGGCCTCCCGTTGCCGACGGCGCTCCTTCGCCGCCTCGACCTCGCGGACCCAGGCAGCGTCCTGGGCCGCCGACCGGTTGAGGACGGAGGCGCTGGCTCGAAGGGACTTCACGGGGGTGGGCCCCATGGTCTCCGCCTTCCGCTTCAGCCTGAAAAATAAAAAGGATGAGTCGATCGACGAAATCAGGAAATAAGACGAGTCCCTTTCTGTTCAGAAGCTTACCCCGAAATCGGCACCAGGGGTCTCGACCCCCCACGGTCCGAGCCGCTCGAGGTCGCAGGCGGCGGCCTCGCGGCAGCCCCACCCGCGGACCGGGCGCTCCTCGGAGCTCTCGCCGGTGCGCCGCCACGCGCTGTCTGCGCCTCCGAGGCCAACTGGCCTCGGGTCCTCACGCCCGATGAAGGCGCCGCCGATGACGATGTCGTCACCCCCACCCCCGTCCCCGCCTGAGCTTGCGGGGCCTGGGCGGGGGCAGGCGCCCCTGACGACCCTCCTGGCTGGGTCCGGGGCGAGGCGACCCCTCCCGCCGAGGGGCCCGCCTCCCTCTTTTCCTCCTCTTTCTTCTTCTTCCTCTCCTCCTCTTCCTCGTCGTCCTCCTCGACCTCCTCGACCACAACGACCGAGGAGGACGGCCCCGCGAGGGGCTCCAGCAGAGGGCGGATGTCGGGGAGGTTCCCCAGCCCGGTCGCGGCCTCGTACCGCGACAAGGCGTCGTCATCCTCGCCGCTGCTGCCGTCGTCCTCTCCCGACATGGTCTCGGAGGGCGACGGCTCCAAAGGGACCCCGTCGATGGCCTGTTGGCGCCGGAGTTTTCTCCGCGCCTCCTTCTCCCTGGACTTCCGGGCCGCCCGCTTCTTGGTCGACTCCTTGGCCGCCTTCTGCTTCGAGGCGCGCTCCCGTCGAGCGTCCCGAGCAGGTTGGTCCTCCGGAACCGGCGGTCGAGTCTCCCGCAACGCCGATAAGTCCTGCGCAATGGCGTCGACCGGGTCAGGGGAAGATCTCAGACGCGAATCGAACTAAAAAGACGAGCGTACCAAAGAACTTACCACGGGCTCGAACCCCTCAGTGGGCCTCATGGGGAGCCGGTCGGCTTCCTCCGCCTGGAAGGTCCCCACCATCCGGCGGGCTCGGCGAAGCCCCTCCTCGGGGGTGAGGGTCTCGTGCGACATCCGGCTCCCCTCCAAAGACGCCTCCGGGGTCATCTGGTCGAGGCGCAGGCGGCGTCGGCATAGCGGCATCACCCGACGACGGTGGAACGCCGTCGCTACTGCCGCCGCCGTCAAGCCTCGAGCACGGAGCTGCTGCAGCGCCGCCAGCAGCGGGTCCAGGCGCGGCTTCTCGACGTCCGGCACACCGTACCCCCAGTTGTGCTCCCGGGCGGTCAGCACGCGGCCGGTATACCTCGGCAGCTGGTTCTCGTCGTTGCGGAGGTAGAACCAGCCCGTGTGCCACCCGCTGTTCGAAGAGATGAGCCGCGCCGGGATGTACTGTTCCGACCGACTCGACCTCAACTGGAGGACGCAGCTCCCCACTCGCACGGCGTAGAAAGCGCCCTTCGCCCCCGCGTTCCGCGCGAAGAGCTCGGCCTTGAAAAGGTGGAGCCACAGATTCCACTGCGGCTCCACCCCGAGGTATCCCTCGCAGACCGCCGCGAAGATGGCGGCCTGCGCAACGGCGTTGGGGGCGAGGTGGTGGAGCTCCACCCGGTAGTAGTGGAGGAGCGCCCGCATGAAGGGCGACGACGGGATACCGAACCCCCGTTCGTGGTAGCTTATGAAGCTCACCACGTAGCCTTCCGGGGGGGCCGGCTCCCGATGGGTCGACGGCGGCGCGATCCACTCCGGCCGCGACCGGCTCGTCCTCGGTCGCAGCAACCCATCCGCGACCAGCTCCTCCAGCTTCTTCTCCGTTACGGAAGAGGAGGCCCAGCCGTCGGTAGCGAGGAACTGGCTCTTTCCAGCCATCAGCGCCGGCGGGGAGGAAAGGTGTGGGGAAAAAGGGCGGCGGCGGCGGCAATGCGGACGAAAAGCGCAAGGGGGCTAGGCTTTCCTAAGGCAGAGGATGGCAAGAGCGCAAAGAACCGGAGGGGAACTCAGACCCCAGGGCCGCGCTTTTATAGACCGGGAAGAAGTTCAACGGCCGTGCGAAAAGGTAGCAACAGTTTCCCGTAATAAATGCGCCCACCTAACCGTCCTTCTTGCCTTACAGGAGCAGGGCACGTGGCCGTCCCCACGCAGTAACCGAACGCCACGCCGCCCACTACCGCGCCGATCTCGCCCTAAAAAGGCGCGCCTGGCTAAACGGGCGGGGCGAGATCCGCGGACGGATATTCCGAGATTCTGCTAACGGGCCCCGGGCCCATTTTAAGTCTCGAGGAAGCGAAGGCTGGCCCTCGACCTGGGTTCGACAGCCGCCCTCGAGCAACGGAGCAAGGGACGACCAGGGATGCGCCCGTACACGGCCAGGGCTCGAGCCACGCTCTCGAGGCACCCCGAGACGTATTCGAGGCCAAAGGATGAGGACGGAGCAGGAATCCCCTCGGGGGAGGCATCGAGCCCTCGGAATCCCGTCGCAGGGAACCGACATCCGCACGACCACTCCTTGGCACCATTTGAGAGTGCCTCCGGGCCCCAAGCCGACTCCTAACGACTGGAGCACGGACTCTCACTCGAATCTCCCCGCTAGTAGCTCACCGGAGGTCGTCGCACTCGCCCGAACGGGGTAGTACGACGATCCCCACCCCTCCTCCTCCTCTCCGTGGGATGAGCGTGAGGGACGGACAACGAAAGACGGCAGAAACTCCGATCGACCTTGTGCGCACGAGGCTCGGGGGCTCAGCCGCATCAACTGTTCCCTAGCAAACCACGATTAAAGACCTCGGAGGAGACTTTCTCAATACTCCCCCAAGGCCTCGGGGGCTACACCCGGCGGGTGCGCTCGCGCGCCCCCACCGGAAGAAGTCCTGGAAGCACTCAGGTGTCCCTGTCGAGGAAGCGAACAGCGCTATGACTCCAGTTCATCGGCTAAAAACCTCTAGGAGAGTGAACGTACACTCACCTAAAGGCTCGGGGGCTACTGTCGGTACCAATAGTATAGGGGTACCCCACATTTGACGATCATAAAAACTAAAACGATTAAAGACGCAATAAAGCACAGCCTACTACGTGCGACAGGCCCGCCTCGTACGAGGCCGGCTCGACGAAGTGCCTCGACCGCGCCCCGTCTCCGACTCGTACGAGCCCCCCTCGACGGGAGGCCTCGACCGCGTTCCAATCCGCACGGGGCTCGACCGCCCCGGGCGTTCCGACTCGCGTGAGCCCGGGTCAAGGCGCACGACCCCCTCAGTCCCCACCTACCACGGGACGAAAAGTCAAAGCATTTAATGCAATTACCTACTACCAACTACCGGCATGGCCGCACGTACAGTCGACGTGGGAACAATACCAGCGTCAGTTCTCACTGTTCAACCGCCCATTCCGTGATGGGAGGTGAAAAACGTCACTATGCCCGCCATGCCTTATCCTGTGTGTCACTATTAACCCTCGAGGGAGGATACGACAAGGCCCGTACACCAGGATTCCAGGGATTCGGACTTATCCGTTCGGCCTCGACCCTACCTCGACCCGACCTCGACCACCGACACGGCGCAACAGGGAAGAAAGGACGGTATGGCGCGACGCTCCGGGTCACTTCGACGCCTGCGACATCACGTTCCAGAAGATGGCCTCCCATTCCTGAGGCACGTCGCTACAGTCGACTCAACAGGATCGACAAAACATCATCTCAAGGTTCCCATCGTCCTGGCCTCACCCCGTCCTATAAAAGGGTAGGCCAGGGCCCTAGAGAAGACGACGGACAACCAGTCACACACGACATAGCGATCAACACCTCAAGCAATCATCTTGTACTCTTTTTCTCCTTTGGGACTTGGGCTCGTCGCCCTCTCTCGCAAGCTTGTAGCCCCTACACAAGCACCTCGGTGCAAGGAAATACAAACCTCTCTCACCCCCGCTGGACGTAGGGCCTTCTTTTGCCCGAACCAGGATAAACCCCCGTGTGTTTTTCCTTGCATCACCATCCAGGGAAGGGACACGCAGCATTTTACTGGTTGGGTTAGGACCCCCCGGGATCCGAACACCGACACCAGACATAGACGATCAACCCAGGTGGATATACCCTATGAAATATAGGCCGTAGCAAGCATAGTTCAGTGGTAAAACATCTTCTTGCCAAGGATATTTTTCATAATAATAAATGTATTTGAGCATATAAATATTGGTACTACTTTTTTATAAACTTAGTTAAATGTAGAATTATTTAACTCCATGAAAATCGAGACTTTCAATCTTTTTAGGACTAAGGGATGAGTATTTATCAATCACTCATCCTTTCATCCTTTGATTGAACTACTTCCCGCCATCTCAAAAAGAAAGTCATCTAAAATTTTGTACAGATCAAACTATTTCAATTGTGACTACTTTTTTAGAAAAATATTAATGATACTATTTATGGGATGGAGGGTGAGTAATTATATTACAGCTAAAAAAGAAAAGTGGCACCAAAGAGAAGATGCGTATTTGGTACAGATTCTATATCTGCTCCCGAAGCTACTTTGCAAGTTCACGTACGAAAAGGTGAAAAGGGTGAAATCGTAACTGCTTCTCGCATATATCCGGGGAAAATGGTCTCACAGCTCGTTGGCACATGCTGGAGCTAAATAAAAAGAGTTCCCACCACCTCCCTGGATTGCCAGTAAGGCAGGATCCACTTTTGCCCTTCAGTTCTATGAGCGATGACACAGAGGGAGCCTGGGCACTAGCACAGACACCAAAAATGGGCTCGCCGTGACTGGGCACTCTCGTGGCAATGGCGCATAGCAGGCTGGCTTGCCTCCTCCGGGCATTGCCAACCTCCATGCGGAGGCAGGGCATCGGACTGGTCAGAGGCGCCGGGAGAAGGGAGATGGATTCTAGGAAGACGTTTGGAAGAAGGAGACTTCGCGTCTTCCAATTAGGTTTTCGACATAAGATAGAGAAATAGAAACAAAATAATCACGAGAGGCAAAAAAAAAAAGAAAGAAAGAAAGAAAAGAGAAAGAGGAAAAAAAGAGATATAGACATTTTATCATTTTTACCTACCAAAAAAGAAGGTATTTATCAAATGTTTTTTCTAAAATAGTTTCAGCTACACAGTAGAGCTCCTTCTAAACCAAAAAAAAAGGCTCCATTAGTTAGGCAGATATGTACCAAACGAGCTCTTAACACATGTTCTATATGTTGTACAGCCATTACTACGGTCGTAGCGATCCAACTACACGACACATGGGCTGTTGGATGATCATACAGTACATTTCACTCCAGCGGTACAGGAGCCACGAAAATTCTCCTGTCCCCTCTCACTTTCAATCACACAAAGATCCGAGATATTCATCATGCCCGTGTCGAGGCTCGAGGGTGGGAGGCAAGTTTTTTTTTTTTTAACAACATGGGTGGAGGCAAGTTGGGGTCCAATCCTGGTGCTGGATCGCATAATCTCCCAGCCGCAAAACCAGGTGCTTGCCCGCGCGCTTCTGGGCACGCCTGGCAGCCCTATCCGTGTGCTTCAGCTAAAAAAAAAAAAAGCCCTATCCGTGTGCTGGGGGCCGGGGATCGACGACTCGTTCGTCCTCATCCGACGCGAGAGACGCGCAGAAACCGCAGCAGAGCCAGCGAGCCCAAACCGCGCGCGGCTTCGACCTGGCTTGGCTGGCTGCTCCTGGCTCCAGGAAGTTTGGCGGTGCCTGCCAGCTCCCAGCGGCCTCCTCCCCACCGCCCACGCGTAACCGCCCGCCTTCCTTCGTCTTCGAATCCAGTCTAGCCTAGCGAGCCCGTAACGGAAACAACCACCGTAACCGCGTCCGGCCTATAAATGCCGCGCTCCTCCCGTCCGGCCTTCTCATCAACCAACCAGCAGTGTACCTCCTCCAGGTCCATCGAATCTTCAAGGCGCCGCAACAGGCAACCACCCCGCCCCCGCCAGTTCCAATTCCATGGGCAAGGTCCGCTCCTTCTTCTCCCGCTCCCGCAGCGGCAAGCGCGCCACCGGCAGCGCCCGGGCAGGCTCGTCCTCGCCCCTCTCCTCCGCGCCGCCCTCCCCGTCCCCGTCCCCGTTCGCTCGGAGGTCGTCGTCGGCGCGGCGTAGCCTGCCCGTCCCTGCTTCCGCGGCCGGGAACGACGAGACGGAGCGCGTGTTCCGCAAGTTCGACGCGAACGGCGACGGGCAGGTCTCGCGCTCGGAGCTGGCGGCGCTGTTCGCGAGCGTGGGGCACGCGGCCACCGACGACGAGGTGGCGCGGATGATGGAGGAGGC
Organism: Saccharum spontaneum; assembly: GCA_022457205.1. Taxonomy (NCBI): domain Eukaryota; kingdom Viridiplantae; phylum Streptophyta; class Magnoliopsida; order Poales; family Poaceae; genus Saccharum; species Saccharum spontaneum. The sequence continues at coordinate 39,036,302 of CM039611.1, read as the reverse complement.
GGACGCGGACGGCGACGGCTACATCAGCCTGCCCGAGTTCGCCGCGCTCATGGACTCGGCCTCCGCCGACGCGGCCGCCGTCGAGGAGGACCTCCGCCACGCCTTCTCGGTCTTCGACGCCGACGGCAACGGGCTCATCACCTCCGCCGAGCTCGCGCGCGTCCTCCGCGGGCTCGGGGAGGCCGCCACCGTCGCGCAGTGCCGCCGCATGATCCAGGGCGTCGACCGCAACGGCGACGGGCTCGTGTCGTTCGATGAGTTCAAGCTCATGATGGCCGCCGGCGGCGGAGGCTTCGGCAGGATCGGTGCCTAGAAGAAGGATGAAGGATTCTGTCCTGCTCTCCTCTACTCTGCTCCCACAAATTGGAAATGGGGTTCGTTTCATTTTATGTACATATACATAACACTGCAATCGCGAGGATATTAGTAGGTCCAGATTACACGGCCAGCACCACATAAAAAGCCCGATTTGTTTTGTGTATAATGCAAAATCTGCATCCATTGTACTACTATTATGGCATGTTCAATGGATTGTTTTGGCTTCAAATTGCAGTCTTTTTCGGGTTTTCTTAATTTGGTACAGATGCGTGCGTTCATACCACAAACAGGGGCTGTGTGGTTTGGAGCCGAAAAAGGGGCTTCCTAACCCGGACAACAATCTCACCCGTTGGATTTTGCATGTAATATAGGCTACAAGGGCTTGTTTGGTGGTGTTTCGAAAATGCTGCATCACACTCTCGCTAGTTGGTAGTACTATATATATTTTACTGTAGCAAAAACGGCTCTAGTCAGGCCAAAATGAACTACGCAGGTCAAAATAAACTAGGGAGTGGACAGTTCTGCAGGCTCCGTTACAGTAATACAAGTTTTAACCTGAAAGAACCCCTCCGAACGAGCCCTAAGGTAAATGCGCGACCTGCACAAGGGGTCCAACCAGACCAAACAGCCCTTGAAGATCTTTTGCATCTATAATTCTAGAAGCAACACTCAGTTCAGAGAACAAAGGCTAGCGAGGTTTCATGTCAATTATTCCACTGATGATGTATAGCAAGGGTTATTGGGTGACAAACGGGAAAGGATGGAAACGTCTTGGATTCTTGGGTGTTCCTCAAAGTTCTTTTCATGAAAACAACACTCTAACAAGTAACAAGGACATGATCACTCTAACGACGACATGTTTAAGTTAAGTATAAGGACTATCAGTAATTGTAGCCCAAACTTGCCTTCTCCAGCAAAGGCTAAAAAACGAATGAAATTCGTCAAGTTGGAATAAACACTGAAATCTCGACAAAGACGCGTCGCCAACAACACAAATTAGTGTATTTTGTGTATTATATACTCTGCACAAGGTGGCGGATTACTCTGCTTAAATAAATAGCTTAGAAAGTGGATTACAACTGAGCGGTGACAGTGCGACGACGAGGACGTCGACTTGAGGATACTCCAAGAAAATGAATAGAATCCCAGTCTGTTCGCTTGGCTTATAAGTCGTACTTTTTCAGTCAACGAACAGTGTTTTTCTCTCATAACAAATCAGTGAACAGTACTTTTCAGCTATGACTTTTAAGCCAACCGAACAGGGCATTTTCATGCTCGAGCTAGTAGCATCAAATTCATGGCTGAATCTAGGACACATGATTGATTTCATTGCCTTATACAAAGATCATATTGTTTCTAGGCTGTTAGGCCAAGAAATCGAAATGACACCTGTCAGGATTAAGGAACACTATCAAATCACAATCTACACCATGTGGCTGAATGGCAATCAGATCATGCGGGCGGCAAGAACAGGCATCCCACGAGGCAGATCTTAATCTGTCCTACGCAGTGCAGTGAGCACGGAAAACTCATGCTTTGTTCCGGCGGCCAGGAAGGATGGCCAGTGTTGCTAGTGCATGCACAGCGTGATTTGCTACAGCGGGCTATGATTATTATCGCTAGAGTTAGGGTTGAATGATTCTCTATTGATTTGGGCTAACCCTAGAAGGGTAGCTATATAGGTTCCTTACATGGGTCACATGGGCCTTAGCCTCATGGGCTTACATATACTCCAACACCTCCCGCAGTCTGAACTACCGTCGCAGCGGAGTTCGAGGCTGAACAAGAAAGAAAGAGCACACACAACCCCCCACAGACGCAACTAGCCACCGGTGATGTTGAGGCTGGAGCGAAACTCGGCGAAGGTCGAGGACGGGAGGCCCTTGGTGAAGATGTTCGCGAACTGGGAGGTCGTCGGAACATGAAGAACCCGCACCTCGCCCATGGCCACCCGATCACGGACAAAGTGGAGGTCGATCTCGACATGCTTCGTCCGCTGGTGCTGAATGGGATTGGTGGAGAGGTAGACCGCACTGACATTGTCGCAGTAGATCAGTGTGCTCCGGGAGGGTGGAGTGTGCAGTTCAGCAGGTCTGCCTCCACATGCATGATCCCCGGGAGCCTCACCTCACGGCTCTCAAGCGTCTCCTCCGCTACCTCCGGGGCACACTCGACTACGGCCTCCTCCTACACCGGGCCTCCTCCACCGACCTCGTCGTCTACACTGACGCTGACTGGGCCGGGTGCCCGGACACTCGCCGCTCCACCTCCGGCTACACCGTCTTCCTGGGCGGCAACCTGGTGTCTTGGTCGTCCAAGCGTCAGCCGGCATGCTAGAGTTAGGGTTGAATGATTCTCTATTGATTTGGGCTAACCCTAGAAGGGTAGCTATATAGGTTCCTTACATGGGCCACATGGGCCTTAGCCTCATGGGCTTACATATACTCCAACAATTATCACATCACAGCATTCAGGCGCGCCTCGCCGCCTCGGGCTATCGAGGCCACGTTTAGAATGTAATTTTTTTTTAACCTGATGAATAGTATCATTTTCGTCTTATTTGATAAATATTGTTCACTCGTGGACCAACTAGGCTCAAAAGATTCATCTCGTGATTTCCAACTAAATTGTGTAATTAGTTATTTTTTTACCTATATTTACTACTTTATATATGAGTCCAAAGATTGATGTGATGTAGAGAGTGAAAAAATTCTAACTTTTGAGGTGCATCTGAACAAGGCCAATATTAAGGGGATGTTTTGTCTGTTGCTGTTAGGTGACTGAACGTGACAGGCTAGGGCAGGCCTTCTAACCCCCAAAAGAGAGATTCAACTTCTTGAACATACTGACGTCAATGGGGTCTGTGATTCGTGTGAATGATAAGAAAAATTACTCAAAAGAGAGATTCAACTTCTGGAACATACTTGAAAGACCATGAGTCCTAAAATTGGACTAATGAAGATGCCCCTGTTCGGCTGAGCTTATCAGCACGGCTTATCAACCGTAGAATAGTGTTTTTCTCTCATAGCAAAACAGCAACAGCCGGCTTATAAACCAAAAAACAGCATGTCGAACAGGGCCATGAAGCAACGGGAGGATAGGATAAATTACCCAAATATTACCTGCAGAAAATTCATGATGACAAGTACTAGCACTGAATTTTCTTGGCTACAGTTTTGGCTGCCAGCTCAGGGCGGTATCCTTTTGCTGGTGGGTTGGAAATAAATCTACACAAGTTCGGAAGAAGTTCTCTAGGTACCATCACGGCATCACCCCAGGTTCTTGTTCGCTTGAGCTGAAAATAAGCGATTGAAAGTATTGTTGGCTGATTTATGTGAGAGAAAAATACTACTGGCTGGCTAAAAATAAGCGACTGAAAGCTCAAGCGAACAGGCTGAAAATTCCTACCTTTGATGAGAGGCAGTGTAATTTAAGTGTTGTGACATTTGGTTGCCGGCAACTTCGTTATGTCGATTATGCCAGGTTACTTCTTCTGTCTGGCACTCCAGAGGCTGCAGTTTGGGGGTGTTTGGTTCCCCTCATTTTTTTAACACTTATCACATCGAATGTTTGGACACATACATGGCGTGTTAAACATAAATTAATTACGAAACTAATTGCACGATTGAAATTAATTTACGAGACGAATCTATTAAGCCTAATTAGTTCATTATTAATATCCGAACACCTTATGATCAACCTCATGATCAACACCTGTTAAAATTTAATAGGACGAACCAAACATGCCAGCAGGGTGATACTTTGTTCAGGGTGATACTTTGTTCCTTTCGGCAATTCGTTTCAAACTTCCCTTTGGATGAAACTGCTCGCAAAGGCGCTGTTTCCTGGTTCACAATTTTTGGGCCGCAATCACTTCAGATTGGTTCACCTCATCGAAAAACGAGATTTACTCTTTTTTTTTTTATGTAGGAAGCCGCTTAAAAAGTTAAGCTGATTAAATCTGACCGGTGACAGTGAGATGACGAGGATATCAAGCTGAGGACATTCCAGGAAAATAAATAGAGCCTAACAAACAATTTTCATACTAGTAGTGTCAAATTCATGTCTGGATCTAGGAGCACATGGATTGTATTGTCTTTCTAGGAAACATCAACGGGAGTCAAAATAAGTACAAGTACAAGGCATTACAATAATGAGTAAATTGCACATGATCAATCCAATGTCGCTAATGATTTTTTTTTGTGGCGTTGAGTGACCCTCCAATCCTCCATGCTGACTAGATTTTGTCTTCAGATAACCCACTATATGCTATTATGCATCTCTTATTCCTGTTCGCTGACTGTGTCCTCATCTGCTCCGGTATCTCATTGGCTCGTTGAGCATAAAACTATGCTGCTCTCTCTTTTTGTTTACTTGATTGAGGTCATACATGTCCTCATACGCTACATGGCTGTTAGTTGCCTCATTTAGTTACAGAACACCAGATTACCTTTTAATTCAGCAAGCTCCGCTATGGGTCCTGTTTAGATACCCATATATTCACCTCAATTTATATGTGTTAGGGTGGCTTGGTATGAAAGTTAATTTCATATCAACCCACCACAACATACATATATTGAGGTGGATACACGGGTATCTAAACAAGCCTTTAAGTAATTTTCCCCCTCTGTGGAAGGTTCAAATGTAAACACATGACACATTTTCTAATATACTGTGGATATGTTAACTATGCACTCTGATCTAAATTAATTGAATCAATCATAGAGATCATAGCACGTTTGATGCATTCATGCCGTCGTATTTTATTGGATTATGTGCTTAGAATAGTTTTTTTTGTTTTCTGTGTGCAGGAGAAATTGTTTTAATCCTCTTTCTCATGTTTCTGGAAAATGCTCCCACATTTGCTAGTTGGGCCATGGCCCAATTGAGACAGCGGCAATTGGCGCCGAGCTGGCTGCCACGTCACCGTGAGCTCTGCGTCGACGCCGACATGGGCAAGGAGCTTGGTGCCAATTAGACTGGCGCCGAGACGTTTGATTTTGTCGCCAATGACAATGGCGCCAAAAGAAGGGTTCATTTTTTGAAATCTTACTGTCAAGAGCGTATTTATGAGAATCTTAAAAAAAAGGCTAAAAAAACAAAAAGGACGGGCAACTAGTGCTGCCCTATTCGGTTCTTCCCTTGTTTATCTTTCATTCCGAACCCGGATGTCTTCTGTGTACTTCTCCAGTTCTCCTGATCTCCTCCGTACGCACGCAGGAGCCCAAGCTAGACTGCTCGAGTTGAACTACTGCTGAACGGAAACAAATGGAATCAAACAATGTTACCTATGTAATCAAATCATGAGACTTGCGGTCATTGGTCTTTGCGGCCAGTCCTACCGGCCTTTAGAGCTATCATGACGAACATGCATTCTATCATCAAAATTAGCAGATGCACAGATAGAGTGGTTGATAATCTCGCAAAGAAGGCCAGACATATTTCGATTCCTAGCTCTGGCTTATTCTCTTAATGAGTCTTTAGACGTATTTGAGAAACCGTACTATCCAAATGACTCTAAAAACTTTCAACAAGACTTGCCCCATCTCTCTACTCTATATTTAAGTTTTAAATGAAATTTTACCTCTTCAAAAAATAAACGTATATGTCCAAAAAAAAAGAATTATCAGTACTCAGACCCCACTCAGGCCTGGTTTAGATGTCCGATTCGGAGCATCCCGAATGTACAGTAGTGTACTGTGTGGCACTGTAGCATTTTGTTTTTATTTGGTAATAATTGTCCAAACATTGATTAATTAGGCTTAAAATGTTCGTCTCACAAAGTACAACAAAACTGTACAATTAGTTTTTTTATTTTATCTACATTTAGTACTCCATGCATATGCCGGTATTTTGATGTGATGGGAAATCTTCATTTTGCATAGTAAAATTTGAAGATGAATTTGGGTACCTAAACAAGGCCCAAGTTTCAAAACTAGTACGTGTCATAAATCATATTTACCAGCTCGTGCTTGTAGAGCCTGACTGCTGCTGCTGGACCTTTCCCGGACGAGCCCCATGCTTCCACAAGTCCAACACCCTGTTCGTTGTAGCTATTCAGCGGAATCAGCAGCCATCGAGCAGTGTTTTTCTCTCACAACAAACCAGCGAACAGTACTTTCAGCCATAATAAACCAGCGAAACGAACAGGCTGCAAGTCTCATCGGCACTGCTCTTACAAATAACGTGTTTAGTCCCGTTGGCTGCTTGGACCTGAATTGCAGCTTCTGAAAATTGCTGCTTGCAAAAATCCCAAGACTCTAGTGCAAGCGCAGTATCTTGTGAATGCTCTATTATTCACTTTGCGCCTGAAGTCCAGACTGAACAACAAATGCAGTTCAAAGTCTATTGCCTTTCGATTATACGGTCGAGGAGACCACCCTGTATTATCACCAAGGATCAACGAAAATTACAGATAACCGTTATGTGTGTGTACAAGCACCCCAAGGCAGGAGCTTTCCCCAGCAGAGAACGCCTTATTCTGAATAAGATCAACTCAATTCTCTTCTCTGCAATCTGTACCCCATCTCGTCTTCGCATGACGCTGAACAGACAAACAAAGATCATCACCTCGATGATATCTTGCTCGACACCGTCCGCACGGTCAAGCTAACACCCGGCCGCTGCTTCAGCCCGCTCATCGGGCCACCGCCGACACCGACACCGCTGTCCCGGTCCCGGCTCCTGTTGAGCGACAGCCTCGCTTTGATCGGCGACACGAGCCTTGTCGCTAACCTTGACGGCGAGAACGAGCAGCGCCGGGTTTTTGCAGGTGACGCCTGCACCTTCACGGGCGGCGGCGGTGACACAGCGGCGGGTCTCGCCGCCGGCAGGGCCTTCCCGTGGATCCTGAGCTTGGACCCCAGCGCGCTCGGCGGCGACTTGACCAGGAACTTATGCGGCGTCTGCTGCCGCGCCACGACGACCGGGGACCGCGTCTTGTAGAACCGCTTCTGCTTCTTGGAAGGCGACGGCGTCGCGCACGCGTCGGTGTTTGCGGCGGCGGCGGAGGTGGAGGCGTGGAACGTGGGGTTCGGGAACATCACCGCCTTCTTGGCCCACGGCCGGTTCTTCGGGGAGACGCGGTTGGCGGACACCGACGGCCGGCCGACGGCGACCGGCGGCGACGCGGGCTTGAACTGGATCCGGGACCGCACGCGGCCGCGCGACGGCGGCGTGGCGGCGTCGGCGAAGCGCGTCGCGGCGCCACCCCGATGGCTCTGCTTCTCCCGGGCACGCCGCGCGCGGAGGGGCGTTTGCTCCGCCGCCGCCGCAGGCTTCCTGGTCCTGGGAGCCGGTTTCGGGGTCCTCGGGGGCTCCCGATTCGCCGCGCCGGCCGCCGTGACGATGTCCCGCGCGAACTGGCTGGCCTGCACGATCTCGAGCACGGTCTCGCCGAGCAGCATCGCTGGCAGCGACATTCGCCGCCACTGCGCGCCCTCTCCGCCACCGCTGCCGCCGAACTTGCTGTTCGGGGACCTCTTCTGCGCCGACGCGCCGCCCCTCATCCTGCGGCGGCAAGAGTCAGAGTCAGAGACAGAGAAGTCCCAAGAATCTAGGATTGAATCGAACGAATTCGGACATGGAGTTGGAGCAGAACAAAAACACTTGCCTGACGGTCTCCTGCTTGCATCGGAGGCTGGTGCGGAGGTACCCGCGCGTGCTGCGCGGGCTGAGGCTGACGCCGGAGACGACCTTGGCGCCGCCGGCCACCGTGTACTGCAACTCCTGCAGCCGCGCCATGCACCGGTCAACCTGCGCATCCCAAACCCAACCCACCGGACGAAACACGTCAACTTCCCCGCAAAACCAGATCGAACGAATTGAATCGAGCATCCGTTCCAGTCCGCTCCCTACCTTCTTGAGCGTCTCCCTGACGAGAGCCGGGTTCAGCGCGGCAGCCGCGGCGAGGGCTGCCGCCGTCTGCCTGTCCGGCTTGGCGTTGGGGCTCCTCGCCACCATGGTCGTCGTCGTCGTCGCGTGGAAGGGGGAGGAGGTGGCGCTGGTGAAAAAGGGAGGAGCTCGTAACGAGCTGGAAGGGGAGGGGTTCGAAAGCGATTGGGCGACGCATTTTCCGCGGGGGGGTCTGTGCTAACGGTCGGCGGCGCAACGGCTACTTCTCGGGAGTAATAACTGGACGAGGGGACCAACAGGCCGGCCCGGGCTGGGCCCGTTACATCGCCCGGTGGACTTGTGCAGTTACAGTGGGATAAATCGTGATTTGTCCTTGCTATTATTTATATAGACATAAAAAACAGTTTTCTTCCTACTCCCTCCATCCCAGAAAAAGTGTTGTTTTAGGTTTTCCAGACATCGTATTTGACCGTTCGTCTTATTCAAAAATTTTGTGCAAATTATAAAATAAATAAATCATTATTGAAGTATCTCTAATGATAAAATAAGTCATAACAAAATAAATAATATTTATTAAAATTTTTTGAATAAGACGAACGGTCAAACACGATGTCTGAAAAACCTAAAACGACATTTTTTCTGGGACGGAGGGAGTATGTTTATGACTGAGAAATCTATTTGGAGAGGGCAATATTTGAACGGATTGCAAGCGCTACGATGTTCAATTCTTGATTTTTAATTGCAGTAATCCGATTCGTCTTTAAGAATACAAGGATTTTACCGGCGTGTTGCAACACAAGTCAGAAAAAAAATAATAAAATGTTTGGTATTGTTCTAGGTAGCCAAGTCAAAATCAAGACATAGATGGTTCATATCCATATGTTGTTAGATGTCTTACCTGCAAATATTTTTCAAGAAAACTTTATATCATCAGTCAAACGTGTATTGCACAACTATACCTTGTCTTACATGCAATATTTTCAAGAACATTGTATATCATCAAAAGCGTATTGCACAACTAAACATCGTGGTTTCTGATTGAGATTTAGTCCTAATTTGAGACATATTGTATTCTAATTGCATCCCTGTTAAGGCGATTGCATTAGCCGGACAGCAGCTTTCTACCCTTTTATCTCGTTTTCTCATGGTTCCTTCTGGTGCTGCTTCTTCACGACGGCCTTGTGCCATTTCTTCAGGGCCTTCGCTGTCTGCTTGGGAAAATTGTTCTCTTCATTTGTGATCGGGCGATACCATCTGGAAAGCAAACCTCTCCAACTTTAGTATTCCAAGCGACATGCATTTGGCAAAGTCAATGCTAGCTCAGAGTTGTGTGGTAGCCCTCCTGAGTTCTGAATTCTATTATGGAGTGAAGTAAATAATAATTCAGTTATACCACTTATCACTCTGGTGACAAGGTTGGCTTGTGATTGAATATCAGCAAGCAATGTGAATGTGTTTTCACCTTAGATACAAGGGCATAGAGTGGAAGGGTGACATAGCTGCACATAAATCTGACAATAGCTCTGTAAAACAAAGAACGAAATTGGTTAATAAGTAGAATTTTTCCAAACAATAAAACAACAGACACTTGCACGACAAGCTCAAAGTAGTCACTCAAGCAGGACCTCAGGCCAAATTAGTAATGCACAGATGTTTGTCATAGCAATGTCTTCACAGACTACAAATTTGCCACAGAAGATGTTTCCTAGCCTCGAAACCAATCTTACCCAAACCCAAAAGATGTAATTTTAAATGAACTCTGCAGGAAAAGATTAAACAAATGGCTATTAGTATGTTCAACAGCCTTGCGACCTTCATTTTATTTTCCCAAGTACATATAGAAGAATGGAGGCAAAAATCACTATACAGCAAATGAAATATAACTGTCTGCTTATCTCATCATAATTGTTGATAGAATTCATAATTCGATCAATGCACCCAACTCAAGGTTCAAAGTGCCATGCATTAGGTTGTCTGGATGCTTTGTGTTCAAGCTAACATGCTAGTTGCTAAGGTACCTTTCTGGGCCCTTACTGACCTGAAATGGATGAGATGGAGGACCAGACGAGGCTTCCGAACCAGATGGTTATCACATTTTATCACCAGCATGCCTTGAATAATTGCATGCCTCTCTATAATTACTAATTTCAATAGCCATCATAGCAATTATAGCCAATTACCTACAGATAGGAAAGCGCCTTTAACATCAGCCAAACAAAACCTTTACCACAAAAGGGATAATACACAAATACTATAAGCACTTACTACAAGGGGAATCATAGAAGGCCAGAATAAGTGCCATCCTGGACAAAGCAAAATCCAAATCAAAATAAACTAGAGCATCATTTCTGCAGACCACCCATGTGCTCTAGAAACTATATCCTGCCAAATCACATATAAGTGGCTGAACATTTGGAGTGTGAGCTCTAATTTATGTGTGATCTGATAGTTCAATACTTCAATTTGAAAGCAGAGAATGCTCACACTAATTTTCAAGAATATGATGGTCAGAAAATAAAATAATATAATTCACAATGGCCATTGAAGAGCATGACATACACAGCAGAAGCCCATAAGGGCAGACCTAGTAAATTAATTGATGATACAAATGAGTAAAGCAGTAAGTAATCATCTGCATTTCTTACTATGCTAACAACTATATTGAATTCATCCTCTAAGGACATTAGGATGTACTTTAACCTAGAACGACCATATAAAATGATTTTTCAGCAGTCTAAACTGATAGCATGCGGTTAGACATGAATCAGAACTTTACTTATACAAATGAATCCATGTCGCAAAGCAAGGCAGTCTGTCCTCCGAACAAATCCTTGTTGAAGCAGCTGACTGGGCAACATTAACACGTCAGGAGCATACAAAAGCTGATAAAGGGCCAAGTCCACTAATTCCCCTTAACTCCACAGCAAAAGTCAGCACATCTGCTAGTGCTTCACCAGAAAACAGCTTGAACCAGGCATCACCTTGTCATCAGAAACTAGGAAGCCTTCTGCTCAGGCTGACATGAAATCTTTTGGCTGGTCAGCTGTTTTCGGGCGAGCAGTTCATGCCCTGCTTATATTAGTGGGGGCAATGTTGCCTGGCCATAGACCAGCACCGATCGCCTCCCCCCGGATAGCAACTACCAATGAACCTTCACATTGCATCTCTTGAATGAGCTGCTCGAGTTTTGGAGTGTGTCCGGCAACGAAATAGAAAAACCTGCCAGAGGGAACCCCAACAATTGAGTCGCTCCGCCCATGATTTCCAGGCATGGTAGCAGCATTGGTACCATTTTCAGTAGCTTCAGCAGGTCCGGTGGCAGCATTGGTAGCAAGAGCAGCAGCTTCAGTTGTTACGGCAGCAGGATAGCAACTGCTGTAGCTTCCGCACTGTGCAAAGTGTGACGCAATGCATCTCCCAGTTGTCTTTCTTCAAGAGCTTCAGGTTGAAAGCCCATGTGGGGGGACCCTGGAATACCTCTAGTTGCTGCAGCTTGTTGCATGATCTTAGCAGACGACTTCCAGTGGACTTCTTGCACCTCATCTTGCTGGTTTGAGGCATTCTGTTCTTCCTTATCTTTCTCATGTGCGCGACACAACTGTATTATATACTGGCTCTGTAACTGTAGCACATTGATCTTGTCTTGGCCTGAATGCACCCCACGGGTAGTGTTTCCTTTGAAAAGCTGCAAAATTTAACATGTTGAGTGACCAAACCAAACAGAACAATAGAGATGTAAGAAAAAGCTAAAATACCACCGGACACCCTTGCCAGACAACAGGAAGGTCATAGCGTTCCGAACGAGCATTTCATCGAACACTATGGGGCATCCTCGAGCATCTGCAGCTCCAGCCCATCACATCATCAGCGCCATGCCACTACCATGGCCGCTTGCACATCTGCCCTTCGTCTCCTCCTCCACTCTGCGCACGAGGGGAGAGAAACAGGAAAGAAGAGGCACCGAAGGGTCATGCTGCGGCAGGGGGAGCGCGTGGCAGCGCTCATCGGCGATGGGTTCGACGCGGCCGCTGAGTCTCCGCGCCTGGGAGTCGCTTTGGCCTCACGCCTCCAGCTCAGCAACTCGATGTGGCCTCCTAGCCTGGGAGGAGGTGACCTCCTTGCGTCGCACCTCTGCCATGCGAGAGAGGAGTCAGCAGGCGCGATGGAGGCGGCGGTGACAGTGGCAGGAGACTGAGGACTCGCTAAGAAGCTCAAAGAACTAGCACCGCCTCCGGAGGCCTGGGACCGACCGCACTCACGTCTCCTTGGCACCCCAGCAGAAGGGAAGAGCAGGGGACATCAGAGGGCAGCGGGAGGAGAGAGACGGGCGTGGCGCGGCGCAGCACGCGGCAGGCAGACGGCGTCATGGGCTCACGGCGGCACGACAAGAGCAGACGGGGAAGGGATTGCGCGGCTTGCTTAGCACCGAGATTAAGGTATAAGAGAAATTAGCAAAACAAGTTCTCGGGTTCAAGAGCTTCAGGTTGAAAGCCCAAAGTCGTGTATCATCTCGATGTACTGCTACTGGAATGCAATAAAATCTTCCGTTTCAAAAAAAAATATTTCAACAAAGATAAATCAACGGCCAACTGTGCTGCTTGCTCTTGATTGTGTATCTTAAACTATTCCTGTTTGTTTTGTGCATATGCAACTTTGGCTGTGTTTAGATCACTTGAAAAGTGCACTATGTAAAAAAAGATTCCCTGTCATATCAAACTTGCGATACATGCATGGAGTACTAATTATGGATAAAATCAAAAACTAATTGTACAGTTTGGTTATACTTTGCGAGACGAATGTTTTGAGCCTAATTAGTTAATGGTTGGACAATTATTACCAAATACAAACGAAATGTTACAATGTATTTTGACACTCTAAAATTTGGATCTAAACACAGCCTTTGCTGTTTGCTCTGGCTTTAAATTAGTTAAGCCGTACCTGAGCAGTCCACTATGCCAACTGAGCACCTATTACAGTATCCTTCATCCATACCCAAAATGCTTACAAGCCAACATAGTGTATATGTTTCCATCATGATCTGTTTGCAATTTACTTATCTAGCATAGTACTATACCGCTGAGTTTCCTGAAACATAGTGAAGGATTTTTTTTCTCCAATTCTATTGTAGAGATGACATGTTTAATACAAGCTAATGTATTTTTTTCTGAGAATAGATCAATTAAGCGTCAGGTGGTACATGTGTTAATTTCTCTGAATAAGCTAATTAGGCTCTTTAGCCTTTCAATAACTTGTAGTACAGTGAGATGCACACATACAGCCTATGCCCTAGTTGTTGCTTTCAAGCTAAAAGAATATATGATGTAATATGATTGCTGACAATCTACCTTCCTTCCTTCAAGCCACGCGAGTCTGCTTGCTGCTATGTGGTATACGCCTAATGACTAATCTACTTGCCTGTAACTTCTTTGATAAAATGCTCGTTCGAGCTGTTGGTTATTTTTGCTGTCATAGGAGCAGAGGAAAACGAGATTTGAATGGGGATTGTTAGTGATTTGATTTGAGGACGAATTTTGTGATGATGTGTGCTGGTCATCTACTGAACAAAATTATTTTTACTCAATCTACTTTGGTGCAAGTTCTGTTGAAAGGCACATCTGTAGGTATAAGATTTATCTTATGACTATTCATGCATTTATTAGATTACAGACAGGATAGGAATAGGAATATTTGAGAATTAATATGTTAGGAACATCCGATAATCAGTATGTTAAGAAATTAATGCATTCTTCCTATTTTTCAGGCTAAGCAGCAGCCAGCAGGCTATATTAAGGAACCACAGCAGGGCATTAGAGCATGACACTATGACATTGCAACCAGACCACAAAATTACTAAGTTGAGAACATTGTTATAGGTAGTCTATGACAGTCCAAGTATTAAGAACCCCTGAAGCTTACATGCCTGCAATATATAATAGCCTAGGTGTATCTAAAAGATCTATATGCTTCTAGTCTGTAGTGCTGAGCTGATCTATCTAGTTAAACTAGAACTGCTATATCTTGTTCCATAATCAGTATCATTTTGAACTGCTTATTGCTTCCTTATTTTAGGCACATGCACATAGTGCACATAGTTAACTCCAAGTGACTGTGACGCAGGTATCTATTGGCTAAGTAAATATTTCTGTTAAATTGGCTCGTAGTTGGACTATCTAGGATCCATCGCCCATGTTTTTTCGCATTCGATGTTGCAAAATATAGAACCTGCAGACCTACAACATGGAAACAGGCATGGAGGTTGGTGCTATCTCAGAAGCACATCCTAACGTGGGTGCACATGGTGGCGTAGGGCAGCAGGGAAGCACCTTGCCTTTCTTGTCGATTGGCACTGGGTCAATGGTGATAGATGTAGCTTTGCTAACATGTAAAGAATATACCAGTACTTATCATCCTTTGTTGCTGTTCCACTAGACATGTCATCATGTGAATATTTTAAACTAGGCAAACATTGGTGTATGCTACTTATAATGTTATAAGATCTGATGTGTTCTAATGCGACTACAGTATGTTGTGATATGTCATGAAATTACTGTATGGACAATATATATTTTAATATGTTGTTGCTACTGTTTGAAAATAAATTTTTTGTGCATTTATTTCTTTTTTTCTGTGAGTTCAGCTAAACCAACAGAAAAATGCAATTTTTTTTTTTCTGTGCGTTTATTTCTTTTTTTTTCTGTGTGAATATCCACATAGAAAAATTGTTTTTAATCTGGACGAACATAATTTTTCTGTGCGTGTAAGATCGACAGAAAAATTATTTTTGACGACGAATCGACAAAAAAAACTCATTCTATTTCTGTGGGTTATTTTTTGTTGGTACACCATCGAAAAAATATTTTTCTGTTGAGATTCGTATTTTTTTTGGGTTTTTATATACACAGGAGTATTCGAGTTTTCAGCGGTGAGGGCTGCGAGAAGAGGGGGAACAAGGTGAACGAAGAGTGCCACTGAGACTACCTGCAGTGGGGTACTCTAAAACGATACTCTAAAGCTTTAGAGTATGAATATAGAGTAAAAACTGCTGCACTGGGTACTCTAAAACAATACTCTATCCTTTCTCTCACTCTATATTTAGAGTGGTACAGTGCTTACTCTATAGTGGGCAGTGGCGGGCCCCACTAGCTAACACAAAGGAAAAAATGTTATAACTCACAAACCAAAAATTAAAATTAAATTTTGATTGCACCATTAAATTCGTCTCAATAAATCTTTCAAAACTAGATCACACATGGATATATTTAGATAAAGTGACAAGTGTGTCCCACAGTGGATAGAGTGGATAGAGGATGATATAGAGGATGAATGGGTACAGAAGAATTGAGTACTAAGACGTATAGAAGATGAATATAGAGATCCATGAGTACGGATAGCCTGAGAACCATGCAAATGGCGGCTTCTTGTTCCTGCTGTCGACCGGCACCGGACGGTGGCTTCGCGTTAACTTGGTCAGGCCGCACTAGGCTATGGACGCTACCTGTAATAGCGGCCCTACCTGGACGCACTGTGCTATCGCGTGACACTAATGCCTGTCCCAACGCGAAATCTATCGTCGTTTCCTTGGAATTGAATGAGCTGCCACGTAGACGAAAACCTGACATGGCAACAAAATTAACGATGTGAGAGAGAGAATGGGAGGAAACAATTTCTCCTGCAAGAAACGACGTCGGCTCTTGGTCCAAAGCCTCAAGAAACGATCTGTTTTGCGCTGGGGGCAAACATGTACTCCCTCCGTACCAGAAAAAGTGTCGTTTTAGGTTTTCCAGATATCATATTTGACCGTTTATCTTATTCAAAAAATTTTAATAAATATTATTTATTTTGTTATGACTTATTTTATTATTAGAGATACTTCAATAATAATTATTTATTTTATAATTTGCACAAAATTTTTGTTTAAGACGAACGGTCAAACACGATGTCTAAAAAATTTTAAACGACGGTCGCCGGCAGGGAGCAGAGGATTAGAGAAACGACCGAGGCATTGAACAAAAAAAAAATTACTACGAGCCCAGCCAAGAATCTATCGTGTTGTGTGATGTAGGCTGTGTTCACTTGCATGTGAACTCAAAATATTTTCTCTTTCACCTATTATATCAAATATTTGAACGTATGTATAGAGTATTAAATATAGGTAAAATAATAATAAATTGCACAGTTTGTCTGTAAATGTCGAGATGAATATTTTAAGCCTAATTACTTCATGATTGGATAATATTTGTCAAATAACAACGAAATATGTTATAGGAACTTTTCACTCACTTTTCATCAACTAAACACACTCGTAGTTTCGATGATAGTTTCTTTAGCTGACGTGGCAACTAAGAAACTATTGAGCAGTTTCTGGGTTGGGACTAGCCTAATATGTCTAGCGTCCGTCTAATTTTTCAAAATCTGCCTATATTTACTACATATTTAATATCTTGATTGTTAATTACTATAAATAAAAAATCAGAAAAATACAGGTCTCCGGATCCATGACGTATATACCGAGGCAGAAAAATAATGGAAAATCTTCGCGTTCACTAAGAATGTGTTTAGTTTCCTATTTTACCAAAAAAGTTTTGGGTTTTAACCCATCATTTTGCAGAATGAAACTAAACACCATACAAAAATTTTGACAAAAAGGTATCCATTCTCTATTTTGGAATTTTGGCATTTTAGATGGAACTAAACACATCCATACAAATTTTAGCATTTTACATTTCATCATTCCAAAGTCGTTGATATTTTGCATTTTGCATTCCATGGGAAATTAAACGTAGACTAAATGGTCTAGAAAAACCATTGAGGGTGAAATAGTGAAACACTGCATATTACTACAGCTACTCCCAGTGCATAATATCGTGTTGCCAAATCCAACGCTATCACATCAAAAGATCATTAAATTGAGTTCTAGACAACCTTCAATACACAAATATCGTATCGTTGTTTCTTAGGGGCTCCAGAAGTAATAATTTATTATTTTTGTGTTGTTTTCCCAAAACGTTATATTTTGTTTCAAGACATTGGACTTCGGGTGTGTTGAGTTTCCCATTTCACCCAAAAAATTTTAGGTTTTGGTCCATCATTTTACAAAATGGAACTAAACACCATGTAAAATTTTTGACAAAAAGGTATCATTCTCTATTTTGGATTTTGGCCTCAAGAGGCCAAAAAAAGCCAAAAAACTCTCACCCACTCCATGAAAAATTTGGCATTTTAGATGGAACTAAACACACCCATAAAAATTTTGACATTTTAGTTTCATCATTCCAAAGTAGTTGATATTTTGCATTTTACATTACAGGGCCACTAAACACAGCCTTCGTGTCAAAGTTGTATCTTAGACTTGTTCATGAATAGCTCGGCCCGACCAACCCGACCTGACCAAACGTACAGGACAGTCTCGGGCTCCAGTTTGGAGCCTGTGCAACCACCTGGCTAGACTCGGCCTTTGAATTTCGGTCTGAAGCTCGGCAAAACCCAAAAAATACACGTAACAGCTTAAGCCCGTCAGAACCAGACCCGAGCCTGACCAGTAATTAGGTGTACTCGGGCCTGCAATTTCAACCTGACAGCGGACTTGGGCTTTTCACTTTTGCCCCGGCCTTTCCAGGCTTGGCCCAAAACCCGGCCTGCCTCAGGGTTTGAATAGATTCCAAGATTTGGAGGACAACAAAATTTGATATCCCAAATTCATGTTTCAAAACTTTCAAGCATAAGTTCTGGCAATTTGTGGGTATGAAATTCATAAGTCTGGTATTAATTTAAAGTATAAACTTTAATTTTCTAACTCAGTGTAAAAGATATAAATTAGTTAGAATAATGTTGAACTATGAAATTTCAACATTCAACTATGACATTCTAAAATAAATAATAAAAATACAATGACAAAGATTCCTGCTACTCGGTAATGTATGAATGCACCCTTTCTAGGGCAAACCGAATTTGTGGTACACAGACTTTCACTTTTGCAAAGTACATCCCATATTACATCAAACCATTGAAAAATAAGAGTGAAATCCAGTGGGGGTCCCTAAACTTGTCCTGCGTTCTCAAGTAGGTCCATGAACTATGAAAACCTGAAATTCGGGTCCTGAACTTGATTAATGTATCAGTGGAGGTCCAAACCGGGAATGGGAAGGTTGTTTCGCCAACCTGGACTGCCAACGTGGCTGCTGGGCCCGTGTGGGAGTAGCCTGTGGGCTACCAAATATTCCAGCAGGCCCCTGCCGCAAGCCCATATTCATTTGTCATCCCCCATCCTCCCAGTCGGAGGGGGCGCGGTCTTGCGAGCCTCGTCGCACGCGAGGCGGAAGCTGGCGAGCAGCGAGGCGGACGCCGGCATGCACGCCTAGGCGTCGTCGGAGAGGGGACAAGGCGGCGTGGTGGGCAGAGGCAGGTGGCACGAGCGGAGGAAGGCGCATCTGGATCCCGAAGCATGGCTCCTAGGTTCCGCAAGGAAGGAGAACCTCCGCCGGAGTACGGTGAGTCTCTCTGTGACTTAATCTCTTACGGGTTGAGTGTTGTAGGAAAGAAAGAACCTCCTCTGCAAGACATAGATGACTACTTCTTGTGCAATGTTTGCGCAATATTTGAATAGTTAGGGTTTGGATTTAGTTGAGTTGTCCAATTTGGCTACTGTTGGCATGCAAACGGCACGGCGGCGGGCAGTCCCGTTTGTCTCTTGAAAGTTGCTGCCTAGGAATCTAGTTGTGTACGTGTGTGTTAATTTTCTTATTTACTTCACACATTTTTCTAGTGATCCATATGTTAGCTAAAAAATATAAGTAAATTACATAAATACTTTGTATCGTTCGGAATATGTGATTGATTTTTTTTACATTTTTTCACCATTATTGAGTCATCAGAAAAAAAAACATGCAAGTTAGCATCTCTTATGTGCATGTAAGTTCACACGACTGCATGAGCTAAACTGAAGGTCAGTTTTGTTGTTTCCATTAGTTCACATTCAAAATTCAGAACTATTAATTTACACCAATGCACAACCAAGCTGAACTGAAAACACCACACCACCGGCCTCATTTTGGTGATTTTCACTCGTTCACTCTGCAACCTTGAATCAGAGTCAGTTCTGAAGGTCAATCAAGTTCTGATCAAGTTGACTGTTTGTGTAATGTAGGTCCTGGTTTCAACAAATTTTCACTCGAAGTACATCATGGAGGTTCTTTCTGCGGTCATGGTGCTAACAGAACTTATGTAGACGGTAAAGTGACATGGTATGACAACTTGGAAGTACAGTTCTGGTGCTATGTGTGGATAGAGGACCTGGTCTTGCAGCTAGATTATGGCCTGACTGACAATGTGAGTGTGTACTGGTTACTGCCTGGGAAAGAATTAAGTGATGGCCTTAGGATCCTTTCGTCTAATGAAGATTGTATGGTAATGACACAAGTTGCAGATAGGGTGAAGAACTTTGTGCTTTATTTTGACCACTACAAGTACACAGGGGTTACTAACTGGGATGATGTGTTGAACCCAATTTCTGAGATAGATGGTGAACCCAAGGTTGCCACCCCTGTGAAGCAGTCTGGGGACAAACTACCAGAGTTCTATAGTAACATAGAAGTTGCAAGCCATGGTAGTGCTACTGCAGACATGTCTGATGGTGACGGTGAAGATTCAAATTACATTGACAGTGACTACGACTTAGAAGATGGTGATGATGACTTGTTTGCGGACAATGTAGATGAAGAAGTCATAGATGGGGGTGCAGGAAGGGGAAAGAAGATGAGTAAGGGTAAAGAGGCATTAGCAGGCCCATCTGTTCCCACCCAAATAGAAGACAGTAGTGATGAAGACTTTGATTTTGATGGTGAGTCAGATGGTGAAAAGGAAATGAAGCTGAAATTTAGATCTTTCAACCCTGATGACCTGGTGAACCCAACTTTCAGAGTTGGCATGTTCTCCGCTGTGGAACTGCTGAGAAAAGCAATCACTAAATACAACTTGAAGCACAGAGTTGATATTAAGATGCCAAGAAATGACAAGACAAGGGTTAAAGCTCATTGTGCTGCAGGGTGCCCCTGGGGTTTGTATGCTTCATTGGATAGCAGAGCTAATGCATTCATGGTAAAGACTTATGTGGCAGATCACAATTGCAGGAAGGAGTGGTATCTGAAGAGATGCACAGCCAAGTGGTTGTCAGAGAAATACATTGAGTCATTCAGAGCAGATGGGAAGATGTCACTTGGTAGTTTTTCTAGAATTGTGCAGAAGGAATGGAACTTGACACCATCAAGAAGCAAACTGTCTAGGGCTAGGAGGATGGCTTTGGACAAGATATATGGAGATGAGATAGAGCAGTTTAACTTGCTATGGGACTTTGGAAATGAAATAAGGAGGTCTAACCCTGGGAGTACCTTTTATGTTGGTTTGAATGAAGGTCATTTCAGCCACATGTACTTCTCACTTGATGCTTGCAAGAGGGACTTTCTTAGTGGCTGCAGGCCATTGATTTGCCTTGATGGATGTCACATAAAGACCAAGTTTGGTGGACAGTTGTTAACTGCTGTTGGTGTAGACCCAAACAACTGCATATTCCCTATAGCAATGGCATATGTGGAGGTGGAGGCAAAGGATACATGGATTTGGTTCCTGAAGACATTGAAAGAAGACCTTGGCATCGACAACACCTATCCTTGGACAATAATGACAGACAAACAAAAGGTATACTCTCTCACATTAATTTGTTCAACTTAATGTTTTATTAATTAATTTGGTGAACTTTATGCAATGTAACATGTGCCCTTTGGTGAATTTCAGGGGCTCATACCTGCTGTTCAAGAGATTTTTTCTGATTCAGAGCACAGATTCTGTGTGAGACACTTATACTCCAACTTTCAGGTACATTTCAAAGGTGAGAATCTGAAGAACCAACTTTGGGCATGTGTTAGATCAACTTCTGTTGTTGAGTGGAATAGAAATATGGATAAAATGAAAGAGTTAGATAAGGATGCTTTCAAATGGTTAGAGCAGATGGCCCCTAACACTTGGGTTAGAGCCTTTTTTTAGTGAGTTTCCCAAATGTGATATCTTGCTGAACAATTCATGTGAAGTGTTCAACAAGTATATACTAGAAGGTAGAGAACTACCCATACTCAGCATGATTACAAAGATCAAGGAGCAGCTGATGATTAGGATCTATAACAAGCAGAAGGATGTAATGGAGAAGTGGCCGGGACCTGTGTGTCCCAAAATTAGGAAGAAAATCCTGAGAAACTCTGAGTGGGCTAACCTTTGCTATGTGTCACCTGCTGGTAGAGGGATCTTTGAAGTGAAAGAGAGGGAGTACCAGTATACAGTTGATATAAATGCCAAGACTTGTGACTGCAGAAGGTGGAACTTGACTGGCATTCCTTGCAGTCATGCCATCTCTTGTTTGAGGCATGAAAGAATAGTTGCTGAATATGTCATTCCATCATGTTACAGTACTTATAGTACTGTATATGGATTCAATATAATGCCATGTGCTGACAAGTCTAACTGGGAGAAGATGAATGGTCCACATGTGAAGCCTCCTGTTTATGAGAAGAAGATAGGTAGACCACCAAAGTCGAGGAGGAAGCAACCACATGAAGTGCAGGGCAAAAATGGTCCAACAATATCAAGACATGGAATGGTCATACATTGCAACTAGTACCATGAGCCACACCACAATGTGAAAGGTTGTTCAATGAAGAAACTAGACATCAGGCCCAAACAACCAATCAGAAGGCAGCCCCCACCAGTGGACACAGACCATGATATAGAGTTCACACAAGAGTTAGTCCAACCCCCAACTGAACCAGTGCAAATTGAAGAACCTATGTTGTCACAAATGTTATCAGAGGTAAAGAATAGAGTCTACTGTCTTATATACCAGACTAGAACTATGATATGTGCTAAAAATGATCAACCCTCTTATATGCAGGTGACAAATCAAACCCAGCTGTCACAAGACCATGGACCCTTGCCTTCTTCAGCATTTGTTGATAATAATCGGCCAACAGCTAGGCTAACTGTCCTGACTACATCAACAAAAGAAGGACGAGCTGCTGCTGCTAAGAAGCGCAAGAACGCAGTTAGAAGAAGGCCGATGCTTCTGCTCCTAAGAAGCCTGGCAAGAAGAAAAAAATCTGCAGACTGAAAGCAATGGCAATCATGCTTTGATTAGCTAGTCTTTTGTGAATGAAACATAGGTTTCACTTTTGGATATAGCTTTTGATGTATAGTTTTTTGCTGCTAAGATAGCACAAAAATACAGGTGCAGGGGTGCTGCAACCTGATGTGCTTACTCTATAAGGGCTTGAACTGATTACTGGTAGGCTGCAACATAGTCTATTCTGTCTGGTCTGTAATGTAAGGTTGCACCAAACTTGATGGATGCTTACTTGTAGGTTGTAAAATTGCACCAAACTCTATAAGAGTGGTAGCCTGATGATATACTTGCATATTGTGTCTATTTCAGTCAATATTATTGCATCTTGTCTACTGTGTACAATATACTCAAAAACTCCATTAGACATAATGAGGTGAAACATATCCATTGCTGTGGTCTGATGGCATACATAAGATGGAATACATTTCATGGCATACATCTAATGGCATACATCAATTCACCTGAACAATACTACAAACAGTAGGCAAATGAGAGCTACAAGTCCACATCCACACACAAACAACAAAACCTTCAACAAGTGTTCTATTTCCTTAGCTACAACCACTAACAGCAACAGCAAGCTCTTGACTGAACTTGCACCCTCTTCCTCCTTAGGCAGCAGCTCCCCTTGAACTTCATCTACATGTTCCTGTGCTTCTGCTTCCTTCAGCCTCCGTAGCAACTCCAAATAGTCTTCCTCCCAATAGAAAAAGGGACAACCAGATCCATCTTTCTAAGCAAAAAAAAAAAAAAAACAAAACCAAATCAGTGCACCAAACAAATGAAACTAGAGATCTGCTGAAACTAACTAACCTTGTGGTAAGGGCACACGAAAAAAATGCGATTTGAATTTTTTAGAGTAGTAGACAGCCGCTTCACCACCTCAACACGTCCACACTCATTGCACCAAATGAGGGGGATTTCTGGTCTCCTCCTTGTGGGCTGCATCCTGGTGGAGCTTGAGCTTGCACGCCCAGCCATGGCGTCCAGGAAGGAGCAGAATGGGGAAAAGGAAGGAGAGTGAAGAAGATAGGTGAGAGGGAGAGGGGATAGGGGTTAAATGCAACCTGTGCAAGCAATGGCGGGAGATTTCCCGCCAGAAATGACCAGCAGCCACGTTGGCAGTCCAGGTTGGCGAAGCAGCCTTCCCATTCCCGGTTTGGACCTCCACTGATACATTAATCAAGTTTAGGGACCCGGATTTCAGGTTTTCATAGTTTATGGACCTACTTGAGAACGCGGGACAAGTTTAGGGACCCCCAGTGGATTTCAGTCGAAAAATAATATCCTGCATGATTCTTGTCTCTGGTGGCCTTTGTGCCTTTCATGTCACCTCGGATGCATGATCGGGACAAAGTAGAATGCCGCAAGACCCAACGAGACTATTAAAGTAATATGAGGTTCCTAATTAGATTCCTGGTTATTTCACCAAACAAAGTGATTATCTAAGATTAAAAGAGTATTCCTGGTAAACATCCTTGGATTCCAGGACTCAAACGTAGCCGAAGGTACTAGTTCACGGAGACCGGTGGCAGCCTGACTTTGTGGGTTTGGCTAGATTGTTCATTGAGTCCAATTGCTATGTGAAAGGAGGTTGTGCATAGATTACACCAACATTAGGCACACCCATATCATCATGAACTATCAGATACACGTATTTGATTAATAATAGACTTTGGAGTTTGGGTCTCAAATGTTCTATACCACTGATTTACCTGTAAGTGAAATTTGAAAGTCAATGCAACTCATTTTTAACCTGTATTGCAACTATAGTGATTTTACGTTTCTTGACGTTTCATATCTCAAGTAGATGCAAACATCAAACACGGTGAATCTCAAAGCACATGACCGCATAAACATGGGTGCTTATGCACTAAGGTGGTTGAGTGGATTGCATATTGTACGCCCCATATAACAACATATGTGCAATGTTCCAGCAGTAGAGATTTGCTAGCATTGAGTAAAATTATGGGGAATTTACTTAGCATGTGAGAGTCTTGAGTAAAACTTTATGTTCATTGTACTAGGATCACTAAAAAAAAACTTATTTTTAGAGACCTAGGTTCCGCTATGCAGGCAGCTTATATAGCAAGCCACCTATGCAGTTGGCCAGGAGAGGAACCTGGCCGCCTGTGGAAGCACTACGGTAATCAAGTAGGCAGAGTCCGCATAAGAAAACCACATGTTGAAAACAACCAAATACTCTATCCGTCCCGAAAGAGTAAAATACACCAGCGGTCCATAAAGTTGTCTCATGGTGTCACTAAGTCCTCTGAACTCTCAAAATGCATATCCCTAAACTCGTTAAGTGTGCCACTCTAGGTGCAAATCACACTAATAACATAAATCTGACTATGTTTTACCTCAACAAATGGCTCATATATCTTATTTATTGTGCCACTTGATATCCAATTCTCCCTATTAGCTTATATTTGCATATGATTCGCCTCAACGAATGACTGAAATTCAATTGCATTGGTAACTACAGGCTAATTAGTGTGATTTGGATCTCGAGTGACACATAACAAGATTAGGGACGTAATATTGCATTTTAAGAGTTTAGGGACCTATAAGACACTATGGAACAAGTCTGAGGAATACCGTGTATTTTAATCTTCCCTAAATATAGCTAGCTTTAGAATTTTTCAGACAGGTTAAGAAAGGGGATTAAAAGAGGGAGAAAGGGAGGGAATAAGGTGGGAGGAGAGCGAGGAAGGGCACTTTTATCCACCAACTCTGAAAATTCCACCCAACTCAAAACTAGTTGTGATTAGGGATAAATTTTTAACCCTAAAACTAGCTATATTAAAGGACAGAGGGAGTACGAGCTATGAACGTGGGCGAACGTGTCTTGAGAGGGAAGAAGCTTGGGGCGATTGGTTAGTATCTAGATTGAGTGCCGTGTGTGTATTGTTGCCGCGTTATTCCGCCGTGCGAACAGCCTTTAAGAGCATCTCCAACAGTTTGGTATTTTTTTGTTTCCCAAATCATGGTGTTTACCAACTCCCAAAATAATATGGGAAGAGAAAAAAGAGCTCATCTCTAAAAGTTTGGCATATTTCACTTGCCAAAATAAAAAATTGGTCCTACGAGCCTTTTTGTTGCGTGAAGCCTTCACGTGCGCGCGCCAGAATGCCACCGCTGTCTCCTTCCCTTCGTCGTGCTCACGGTTGGTTCATGGCGGCGATTCCTCCCAGCCCGTCAGCACCTCCTCCCAGGCGGTGTTCACACAGGGTGTGTTTAGATGGTAAAAATGGTGTAAAAAAAGTACTGTAGCACGTTTTGGCTTTATTTGGCAAATAGTGTCCAAATGTTGACTAATTAGGTTCAAAACGTTCGTCTCGTCAAGTACAACCAAACTGTACAATTAGTTTTTGATTTCATCTACATTTAGTACTTCATGCATGTATCACAAGTTTGATGTGACGGGGAATCTTTTTTTCACATAGTGTTTGTTTCGTGGAACTAAACAGGGCCACAGCAGCAGTAAAGCGAGGGTCAGGTCCAGCAGACAAAGCACTATGGCTGTGTTTAGATGTGTAAAAAGGTGTAAAAAAAGTACTGTAGCACGTTTTGGCTTTATTTGATAAATAGTGTCCAACTGTTGACTAATTAGGTTCAAAACGTTCGTCTCGCCAAGTACAACCAAGCTGTACAATTAGTTTTTGATTTCATCTACATTTAGTACTTCATACATGTATCGCAAGTTTGATGTGACGAGGAATCTTTTTTTGCATAGTGTTTTTTTCGTGGAACTAAACAGGGCCTATAAGCACTCACGTCCTTTCGGTCAGGTCGCGAGGGTGTCTAGCAGACAAAGCACTAAAGCAAGGTCAGGTCCTTTCGGTCTGGTCCTTTTGCTGGCCACGATCACCTCACTTCTCTTCACATCAACGTTCACAACGGCTGTGTTTAGTTCCACCAAAAAAGCATTATACAAAAAGGATTTTCCGTCACATCAAATTTACGATACATGCATGGAGTACTAAATTTAGATGAAATCAAAAACTAATTGTACAGCTTAGTTGTACTTTGCGAGACGAACGTTTTGAACCTAATTAGTCAACGGTTGGACACTATTTGTTAAATTAAGCCAAAACGTGCTACAGTACATTTTCACCCTTTTCAGAGGAACTAAACACAGCCAGCAGTGTCAAAAGAAAAATACACAGCAACAGTAGACAGCCGCAGGAGCAGCACAGCCATGCAGACAGCAGGCGCGGAACGGATGCGCGCTCGTCGGCAGCGCGCATATACACGCGCGAAGGGCTGGTTTTTGCCAACTTGCTAAAGATGCCAACTCCTTTCACTAAATTGTTGGGGTCTCTTTTTTTTCCTTTTGTCAAAAAAAAAAGGATGCTAAAGTCTTTTGGTAAACTGTTGGAGTTGCTCTAAAAAGGCTAGATGGAGCCATGTAATCCGCGCGAGAAGTAAGCAAGAGCACAGCGCAAGTTTTGCGGTGCTTGCTCTGTGCGTGTGCGAGATTGTCATTCTGCCCACCGTGTTCATCTCCAGATATATAGCGTGCGTGTGTTTGACACTGGTTGTAACAAGCCAACAAAAAAATGCAGTTCAACGACGATGAGGAGCCGCCTCCGACGACGAAGCCCGCGCCGGCAAGGCCGTCGCGGCTAGTGCGGCTCAGCAAGTACCACAGCTCCGAAGCACCCCTGGCTCCCAACGTCCAGGAGGTGCTGCTGGAGCTCAAGTGCGTCTCGTCCGCCACCTACAGAGCACCCCTGGACCTCGTCGCCGTCGTTGACGTGAGCGGCAGCATGGAGGGGGACAAGCTCAAACAGGCGCAGGAGGCCCTCATCTTCATCATCCGCAAGCTCACCGACATCGACCGCCTCTGCATCGTCGCCTTTGAGAACACGGCCACCCGCCACGGCCCTCTGCGCTGCGTCACCGAGGCCGCCCGGACCGAGCTCGAGGCCGTCGTCAGAGGCCTCAAGGCCAACGACGGCACCAGCATCAAGGCCGGCCTGCAGGCAGGCCTCAGCGTGGTGGCCCAACGCAGATTCACCGCTGGTCGCGCCGCCAACATCATGCTCATGTCCGACGGCGAAGACACAATACCCGTCGACGACCCGGGCAACGTGCCTGTCCACACCTTCGGCTTCGGCGACGACCACTACGCCCATGTCCTGGAAGCGATCACAAATAAGAGCCTGGGCGGGGTGTACAACTACGTCAGTGACACCACCGACCCCACCAACCTCTCCCAGACCTTCTCCCAGATCCTGGCTGGCCTCGTCACCATCATCCCCCAGGACCTGGAGCTCACCGTCACGGCGTTCCTTGGCGAGGCCGCAATTAAGGATGTGCACGCCGGGGCCTACAAGCTGATCCCAGCCGGCGATGGCTCCTCCTCGGTCACCGTCAAGTTCGGCGCCCTCTACAGCTCAGAAGTGCGCAGGGTCATCGTCGAGCTCGCTCTCGGCGACCGCATAGCCTCGCCCTCGTACCACGCCAACGTCGCGCAGGTCCAGTATAGATTCACCTTCCAGGGCCAGCAGGTAGCCTCGGACCCCGTGGTGATCACCATGAACCGCAGCAGGAGGGCGCCTGATCCGGCCGACGAGTCGACGAAGCCGCCGCCGGTGCAGGCGGAGCTGGTCCGGCTGAAGCACGTGGGCTCGATCAAGGCGGCGAAGGAGAAGGCCGACCAAAAGAACATGGACGAAGCGTGGAACATACTGGCGGAGGCGCTGAACAAGCTGGCGGAGGCGGCGAAGAAGCTTGTCGACCCGATGTTCGACATGCTCCGGAAGGAGCTGCTCAAGATGCTGGAGCTCTTCAAGACGTGGGACGCCTACCAGAAGCGGGGGAAGGCCTTCGCGACCTCCGCGATATCCTCCCACGACCATCAGCGCATCGCCGCCAGGGGCGACGCCGAGGAGATCCGGATCTTCTCCACACCGCGCATGGATATCTACCTCGAGCAGGCCAAGCATCCCGGCAAGGAGATCAAGTCCGCCGACGACGACGCCCTGGAAGAGCCGGAGCGGGAGCCAGAGCTGGAGGTGCCTGCCACGCCCCCTGTGGAGAAGTGGAGGACGCTCTCAGTGGTGCTGCGGCTGCTCACGGCGGTGCTCAGCCTGCTGGCCTTCTCGATCATGGCCAGCGCGAGGACGTCAGGGTGGGCCGGCGACCGCTACGTGGCGTACAGGTTAGGGGCCGCTATGACGTGCAAGTTTTCCTTTTATTTCACGTTTTTGATGAAAAGTTTAAAAATATTGAACCGCGGAGGAGGATAATTTTCGCGTTATCTAACAGTAATAGCCGTTGTAGATTTTTTTTCCAAACCTAGTTATCAAGCCGTGAAATTTGTAAATTAAAATCTTTGCTATATATACTTACCTCTTTTCTCAAATAACTATCACTGTTGACCATACTATTTAAATTTTGACCGCTTCTAGACTACTCCCTCTGTTTTTTAATATATGACGTTTAGGTTTTTCCTAAACGTCGTATATTTAAAAACGGAGGTAGTACTTAATTTGTTACTACATAAGATGAACATGTGATCAATAGATTATGCAATGATCGTAGTTCTGTAATATTGTACTGTATGTTTATAAGCGTTTAAGTACGCATTAAAAAACGGTGGTCAAAGGTGAAATTAGTAAAGGTCAACAGTGGCACAGTTTTTTTAAAAGGATCCTAAGGTGCAGATTATACAAAAGCACAAAGTCAAGCCGTGTAGCAGTGCAACTCGCACGCGATGTTTAGCACGCAAATTTCGCATAGCAATATGCAAGGTTTCCATCTACGTAGCAATATGCAAGGTTGATCTTGCGGTGAGCGCGGGCCAGGGCCGGCGCCGGGGCCGGCTTGGCGCAGTGGCGGCGGGGCTGGGGCACATCAGCACATGGAACCGCGGTTGGGCGGGGCGCAGCTGGCCCCGGCGAGCGGCGGCCTGCGGCCATGCGGCTGGGCTCGGCGAGAATTGTTTTTGTTGATAAAAAAGAGAATTGTTTTTGTTTTTCTTTGGTATTTTTAATCAAATTACGGCCGGCTCCCAGAGCCAGCAGTGATGCATCACTGCATCAGTGCCGAACACATAAAAGCCGGCCCGAGAGAAGGCACATATACCCCATTCGAGCAGGCGCTGATGACGTCTTCGGTGCAAGTCACAGGTCATGTGTGATGTGGCTCACGTTCCTGCCGCCCAAATGCTGTACTACATTTCCTGTTTTAAAGTCGGCACAAATTGATTGAGTTTCCCGCGAAGCTTCTCCTCCTATATCATGCATGTTTTGTTGGCCACTTCTCCTACTCCTGAATTTTTAGATGATTTCAAGCAACACTCTTGTACAGTAAACCAGTATAAGTAAATTGTTGCT
This sequence comes from Saccharum spontaneum, assembly GCA_022457205.1. Classification (NCBI taxonomy): domain Eukaryota; kingdom Viridiplantae; phylum Streptophyta; class Magnoliopsida; order Poales; family Poaceae; genus Saccharum; species Saccharum spontaneum. Next base: position 39,006,620 of record CM039611.1, on the reverse strand, counting down.
CTTATGATTTGTGATTGTCTTTGTATCGTAACAAATCAAATTTTTGTCTCTGTCTAACTATAGAAATAATAATTGTTAATTGTCTTTGTGCCAATGCAGATCAAATTTTGTCGGGTCTGTAATTTTGTCTAACAGGTTTTTTATTTTTAGAACAGAAAATTGCAGATTATATCTATATAAATTACAACGAACCGAATCTACAATTTTAGTATAACATATATGCAATAACGGTCGCCCGAAGGAAAACTAAAATTCAGAGTCCCTTTTTGGCAAGCTACTAATTCTTTCGCCTCAAACCCACTATATATGGCAGGTACACCGTCGGAGTGAATGTGATCGTCTGCTTCTACTCGATCGCGCAAGCATTAGTCGAAACCCACCGTCTGGTCTCACGGAGGCTGCAGAGCATCGTCTCATTCCACTGCATCACCCTCTTCCTCGATCAGGCATGCATGTCCAGCTAGCGCATTCTACCGCTTCCAACGAAATTCGACGGTCGAATTCACCGTGGTTGGTTTAATTTTGCTGCAGGTGCTGGCGTATCTCCTGATGTCTGCGTCGTCCGCGGCTGCGTCGAGGTTCGGCATGGACCGATTCAGCAGCAAGATCAACACCGCGGTGTGGTTTTCGTTCCTTGGATTCCTTGCGCTGGCGGCGCGCTCGCTTATCTCCATAGCTAATCTCTTCAGCAGGATCTGATCGAATCTGACCGATACATGGAGCCTCTGGACTGTGGAATGACGTGGACTAATACTATTCCTAACATTTTCTTATATATGTTGTACCAGTACATATATATTGGTGTGAGTTAGTCGTCGGAAACACAAAGAATAAAAGATATCAAATCTTGGTACGTAGGTACCAAAGTATAGGTTGAGTTTAGCATTGGAGGTACCAGAATTTAGTACTAAATATTATTTTGTTGTACCTATCAAGTTATAACCGGTAACACTCTCTCTGTTTTTAAACATATGACACGTACTGTTAACTTTTTTCGATCTTTGGTGTTCAAGTTTGACTATGCTTGTTCTCACACCCGGTTTTAAGAAAAAACCGAGAGTAGCGAAGTCATAAGTGTAAACCAGAAATCCACATCACAAACTTAACAAGTTTTAGTTAATGTTTACATTATTCACCTCAGGTCCATATGAATGATAAAAGCTAATCTAAAATAAACGCGACATAGACTCCAACTCTGCAGGATCGAGCGTCGACTGGGCACCCTCGCCTAGGCAAAAACATCGTCAGCTTAGTACTCCAGCATGCCTATCTCCTCTGAGCAGCAAAAATAGAATGTATGGACGCAGCCGTGAGTACATAGAGTACTCAATAAGTGAGGGAAAGTAATAACATGCAAGGCTATAATAAAGAAAAGCTATAAGGCTCTCATTTTCATATCCAAATCAACCGTTCGCCGGCCGCCTCATATGTTATAATTAACCGTGAGATAGCCCGTGGTAGCTATCTGATATCTCACCCTTAACCATCACAATGGGCATCCATTCAACAATTGATTAAAAAATGACAAAAGAAACCTCGGTACAAAAGAATATAATGATCTTCCAGGAATGCGACTATTACTTGAGCACTGAGTACAACCCAAGCATCATCATCACACCATCACATATGAGAGTACGCAGATCTGAAATTAAGTCATCCATCCGTAGTTCCATCACATGAATAACTACAACAAGTTACAAGTTCACTTGCCAAAAGAGACACAACATGAATATTATACCAGTTTAAACTTCAGTTCAGATCTGAACCAAAAATATTTTAGCAGCAGCACGTCGTGTGGATGACCCTTCCACAAGCTACAGGATAAACAAAGTCGTACTCTTCCCCACCTCGGCAAGAAAGAAGTAACCAAACACCGGGGTCTCCTCACCTGCAAACCACTTAAAGAGAGAGCACATGAACATGGAATGTACTTGCAAGACTTACCCAATAAATCAAAGGAGTATACATGAAGGCATTAGCAAGAATAGGCTTTAAATTCAATAATTTGATCACATAACACAAGAGCAAATTGCATGAATACTATAAGCATGAGGCAGTGGAAGAACTTCATTTTGAGCACCTATGGGTTAAGTATTGAGTTGCCCCTTGGCCCACAATTAAATTTTAGATTGGAAGAACTTCATTTTGAGCACCTATGGGTTAAATATTGAGTTGCCCCTTGGCCCACAATTAAATTTTAGAATGTACAAGAATATAATGAGATCAATTAATCAATTTTGTACCATGGTACCATTAGCCCAACATCACCTTGCACTTCACCAAGTGCAACATCCATAAACCAACTACGAAGTAGGCAAATCGGATTGAGTATGTCCTGTAACTGAGGGCTCGGCTATTGCAATGGATTTCATCTCCCGGGAGGTGTACCCTTTTCATACACGATGCCAAGACCACGCCCCATAGGAACCATGTTTGTAAGGCGTAATTCATGCATCAACTTTTCCCCGAATGCTCGAAAGATTTTCATAAACTCCCGACAAGTGTCAAATGCCCAAGTCTCATATTGACCCCCCTTAGACTGTTTACGGATAGCAATCCCCCACACAAGTCAAGTCAGTGCACCAAATAAAATAAGGTATATGGATCTATGGCTTACCGATCCCATATACAGTGTGATGGTATAGATAAGTGCCCAAAATATTCACAACAATGAAATGGTCCTTAGTCGATCAAGCAGGGCGGGGTAGCACCTATATATCTCACCATCGGTAGCCAACGTCAACTAATCGACTTCTACTGGCAACTAAGCCTGGCTAAGTATTTAAACATCTAGATTTTAGTTAAATAACCACCTGCACCAACTATGGGATCAACAAGGATAATTCAAGAATTTCAAGGAGGGGGGAAATGTATCAATTGGCTCATACTATACATAGATATCACATATCCCATGCAATACATAAATAGCCCCATAGTTCATCAATGTTCATAGTAGGGTGGGAAGATGCTTAGGTCCATGCCTTGAACCTCTCGGAACACTTGCTGCACACTTGCAAAGTTGTACTCGGCCTCGGGCTCAACTGACGTATCACCCGCAGCGTTCTCCGGCTATTCGGCATCTACAATGCACATGTTGCACCATAAGTATGCATGAATGCACAATGGAATGCATGAATGGCAACAAAATGTAAGTGCAGAGGTACTAAAAATGAAGACAAACAACAAGCTCATAGTGGTCATAGTTCCAGTCATGAACAAAGGTGCAAGGATTAAACAAGATGGACATACATTTCACTTGAACGAGCATGAGGAGGCAATTGTTCACATTCTCAAAGTCTATATCAATTATAACAAAAATATAGGCTTGTTCAGCAAGTCAAAATAGGAGTTTAGGAACAGAGTTCATCACCTTTGAATAAATATACATGGCATGGCAAAAATATCAAGGAAATAAGCTATTATGCATTATTGAAGGAAACAGGACATAACAATTAAACTTCTGCCACATGCAACCCTACCACAGTGCTAGGCATACATCACATGATTTATGGAGAAAATTTGAGAATTTTTACTTAACAGGAACATGCATAAATGAATTAATCAAGATTCAACACATTCAATTCTATTATAATAGTAAAACTAAATTAACATGCATGGCATAATTTTCGTTGATAGTACACATCCCACGGGACAGAACATAATTGGAATCACAATCTTTGAAGCTCATATGGATTTATTTTGAATTAAACAAGATTGAGGACATTTAAATAGGTAGAGAAATATACAAAGGAATTTCATGATAATCACTTTGACCAAAGTGTAGATCTGGCGCCAGGAACACAGCAAAATTGGTTTCACATTTTTATAATTTTTCTACGATTTATCACGAATTTTTGAATCCTTCTGAGCAATTTTCAGTTGAAGAATAAATGGATCTGAAGATTTATCAGTTTTCTCAGGTGGATCTGCTACGTGCGTACCAGATTCACCCCCTGCTCTCACCCATAAGTGGGCTAGTGGACCCACAAGTTCCAACTCTCACCTGGGTAGTTGACATGAGGGCCCAGACATCAGTGAGCCACAGGAGCAAGAGGCCCGTTCAGCCTAGCGTGCCTCACCACTGACACGTGGGGCTAGGGCCCACACGTCAATGACGTTGAGGGAGGGAGCCGAGCCAAGCGAGGTAGCCGACCGGCGCAGAGCTTGCGCAGCGATACCATCGCTAGCGTTGGCTGTACCGTGGCCATGGCTCGTCGTCAGTAACGCGAAGCGGCTGGGGAGCACCAGCTGAAGGCGGCGAGCTCAGCCCGGCCACTCGCCTTGCTATAGGATGAGCAATGGAGGTCCGCAACAGCACCAACAGGGGCGACACATAGCCATGCTGCGGGTAGCCTCAACGGAGGCTGAGGAGGCGTCGACAAGTAGCGGGGAAGGCGCGCTGCAAAGGCGCCGAGCTCACCGAAGAAAAAAGCGCCGTGTGACCCAAGGGAAAACACAAGGAATAGCTCGCCAGAATCTTCAGGGAAGAAGAGGTGGAATTTGCCTGGAGACGGAAAGACGAGGTGTATCCTGGAGCTCGCACGGCGAGACGCGACGTGAGTAGCAGGACAGAGTTGAGGACGAACTTGAGGAACTGGAGAAGGAGGCGGCGTCACCAGAGCTCAGCCAGCGGCAATAGGATCTGCGGCTAGAGATAGCGGAGCATAGGGGAAAAAATGGAGGAACTTTTCCTCTCTGCGTGCGAGACAGGCGGAGAGAGAGTGTGTGAGCAAGAGAGTGGGAGAGGAGTGAGGTAGAGAGGGGGACATGGCTTATTTCCTCACCTGGCGCCGCCCAACCGGCGACAGACTGCGTGTGCCATGCTGTCCGAATGGGAGGAGGGAGAGAGAAGAGCGCCATAGAGGCTGACGGGTGGGCCCCAGCTGGATTTTGAATTTTCCAGGAATTAACCAAAGAGTGAACTTTGAACACCAAAATTTTGGGGATCCAAACGGACTTAAAAAATTCTAGAAAAATTGTGGATGAAAGAGGGTCCAATAGTGGTGTAACATGCACAGGTTGAATCCCAGTATAATTCAAATTAAGGAATTTTTAAAGGGGAAGAATTTAAATTTAAATTTAAATAAACTTTTAAGGCATTAAATGAGCTCCTAAAATTATGGGAAAATATAAATCCACTAATTGAGTTGTAATTCAATACTAGATTTTTTAGATCCTATAGATTTCATACAAATTTTTCAAGTTGCTTCACAAGAGTCAAATTTGAGTTAAATTTGACAATATTCATAGAATTTGAACTGAATTCAAAATGCTCAATCACTTACACTATAATGCACATGCTGGACAATAATTGGCAAATGATGCTAATGTCAAAATTGGGGTGTGACAAAAGTTGACATGGTATAAAAGCACTTAAGCAAATAACAACTTAAAACACATCCTAGCATCCTATATTACTAGGTAAATCATCAACTATCTCCAAACAACATGATAAACCAAATACCATCACCAAACCGTATCCTCCATACCAAAACCATCCATAACCAATCCAACCCAAAATCACCCACTAACCACAAGAAGACTACATCGTCGCTCTTGATCGTAAGCACGGCTAATATATATCAGTTTTACACTCTGTAGAGCTCGCACAACTTTACCCACGAGTTATGATTTTATCCCTTGGGTTACCAAGCGACACGCCCGGGTTACCATGAATCCTCCATTTTGCTTATGTAACTTAGGAAGTTGCACACTACCTATGGTGTGTGGCCAGGACATCATTACTAGACTTTCAATAGCGTCCCTCTGACCCGTAGGCACCACTCTAAGGTTTCACTACTATGGCGGGACGCTCCACAGCCCCATAGAAGCCCCCTCTTGAGCCACTGGACCATGACGCCTATTGCAGTTAGAGGACCCACTACTTATTCACCAGGCCACCCATAAAAGCCTTATGGTTGTGCTATTGTCGAGAATACCATTCAAATGAACCAGTCCTTAGTGGATCCATGTGTTGATGGCCGAATTTGGCAAATTGATGATTTGAGCATAATTATGCTTGAAGAATAGATTAGCAGAATTAATTGTTTCTAACTAGCAGAACACGGCCGCAAGTCCTGTGATTAGGGAAAATTGTTAATCAACTGGCCGGGCAATTAGCATTTGTTTGCTTACAAATTAGTTCGGCTGATAATGGATAATTAGGCCGAAGCTTGGACAACTAGAGAACAGTGTCTGGAGCAATGATGCTATTTATTGCCTGCATGCAAGGAGCTGTGCTAGAATGGATTTTCGACGCAAGGGATTGAGCAGCAAAAGTAGCATGGGAGATTTGGCCAAAAGCATGGAATAGCAGCGGAAGCGTCAGGTAAAGGCTGTCTTTGCGCCGGGCCGATACATTTGATTGGTGGATGTTCTGTCAGGCCGGTGCCGCATTGGATGATTGGATCCAGACATGGCAAATTATTTTCTTTCTATAGATCAGTTAGGGGTTAACTCGGTTTTGTAAATCAGGGCGACTGAATGGCTTACGCAAAGACCAGCGCCGCACTATATAAGTGTCACACCCTCAAATTTGCATTATCATCGTAAGAATGTTCATGTGTGCATATGCATCATATACCTGTTGTTTGTGAAGCATGTGCATCATGGTTAACATGTGTGTGGGCATTTTAAATTCTGTACCAACTTGTGTGCATTGTTGATTGATTTAAAAATTGAATTTTGTGTGAATTTAATGATGATTTTCAGAAAAATGCTTCCATTTGGTACTTAAAATGTGTGAACCACTTTGAGTTGAAAATTTTATAACATTCTATGCTCAAAACCCTGCAACTCGTGTGAAACCAAATTTTGAGTCCTCTAGAAAAGTTTTATTCCAAAATTGCTTGAATTTGGCTCAAATTTGATACATTTGAAAGAATTTGAAATTTTGCTTTAAAACTTTGAAAACCAAAAATACGTGTTCTACACCTCAAATGGTGAATTTACAAATGTTTCCAAGATTTTAGAAGCATATTTAAATGCCCTAAAAATTCAGTGAATTTCAAATGCGTTTTGTTTTCAAAATTCCATAATTTCAAATCTATGGGGTTCCAAGCTATGCATGTTATACCACTGTGTTACTCTCGAAATCTTCTTTCCAAAGAACCCAATTTTGTAATTTTTGAATCCCATTTGTGTGTTCAAATTTGAGCTCAAATTTTGGCATTTCAAAATTCTCTAAAATTATCAAACCGGTCCGTGGGGCCAACCCATTAGCCCACACTCTCCTATATCTCGCTCCCACCGCCCAAGCCGGCTAGCCATTGGTCTCCATGCGACAGCTCAGCCCTGCTGCGGTCAGGAAGCTTCCCTCTCCCCTCACTCCCTCTCCACCTTGCCTCCCCTCTCACTCGCACTCCTTCCAAATCGGGAGCAAGTGGAGCACCACCCGCCGGCGTGGTCTCCGGCCGTGTTTTGTGCCGCCTCCAGCCCTCCTCCGTCAAGGCCGGCAGCCGTATCCCGTGCGCCACCGCCCCCTCTCCCTCAGCAACCACTCCTTCGGACCTCCCTGCGCGCGAACTCCGCGAATCAGGCGGTTTCCTCCCCAAGTCCGACAAGCTCCCGTCGCAACTCCGTTGAGAAATTCCTGTCCCTTCACGTGTCCTTGAACTGTCGTTCTTGCATGGTGAGCACCCTTCATCCTCACCGCCCCTCTCCCGCCACTCCTCGTCGCCCCTCCGTTCTCTGTTGTGGCTATTGGCGTGCGCGGGCCTGCCTTGCCCGCAGCCGCCGTTGTGGGCGTCTTGCCTCAGCTCTTCATGCTGGGCGAGAGCCCGGTGGGCTGCCCGTGCACCGCCGCTTTTAACGGCTTGGCGGTCGGGCCACCGCGCCCCTAGGTCGCCGGCAGAGCTTGCCCGGGCCGGCCATGGCGCACCGCCCGCCTCTCCCCCTTTCTCTCAGTGCCCCCTTCCTCTCTCTCTCGTGTCTATGACCATGGGCCTAGGGCCCCATGTGGCAGCCTTCGGGTGCACGAACCCCAGGGGTGCTTAGCCCTTTTTCTTAGATCTAATTATTTCTCTGTTGGAAAATGCTTTTGACTTCAAAAATTCATAGTAAAACACAGAAAAATCAGAAAAATGTGACACCAATTTCCCTGTGTTCCTTGAGTCTACACTTGGGTCAAAAAGGTTTTCATGAAATTTCTCTGTATTTATCTGTGCTTATAAAAATATGTTTAATGTTGTTTAATTCATAGTAATTTCATACTAGCTCCTAAAATTATGATTCAAGTTCCTGTGTGCTCCTTGTATTGTGTACTATCTAGGAAAAATGCTCTCATGCATGTTAATTAAACTATTTTGCCATGATATGTTTAAATGTGTTAATCATGCATGCTTTTATTTAAAATTGTTCTTGTTGTTGAAAAAATAACAAATTTGGTCAATAATTATCTTGTTGTATGAGTAACATTGTGGTAGGGTTGCATGTCACTGAACTTAATCGTAATGCTCTGGTCCTTATGTTTTTGGCTTGATAGTTCGTTTTCTTGCTTTAATTGTTATGCCTTGTATACTAATTCATATGTGATGAGCTTAGTTGCAAGAACCCTCTTTTGTCTTGCTGGGCATGCCTGCATTTTTGTTACCTTTAATCCAAGCCTAAAAAAATGTGAATAATCACTTAATGTATGCCCTTTTTAAGCAAAACATGTGTCTTATTTGGGTTAATCTTTGCACCTTGTTCAAGCTTGTGCATGTGATCGTATGTGCTGAGTGAACATTTAACTTCATCATCACTGCACTTGCATTTCGTTCCCACTCATGCATATCCTTGTGCATACGTCCATGCTCATTGGCATCATTTGCATATCGTGTAGATGCTGAAGAGCCGGGAAACACCGCGGATGACACGTCCATCGAGCCAGAGGTTGAGTTCGATTCCGAGAGCGTGCAGCAAGTTTACGTCGCCGCCGTCGCAAAACGCGTTGCCCCGGCCACCGCCATGGTTGGCTGGGCTTAGATACCCCTCCGAGTCCCTAACCACCTCCCAGCGTAGTCGTGGGAACCCTGGGTGGCGGTTGACTTCTCAGTGGAGTCATCAGGGGCTCCCAGTGCTGGCATGGCCGTCGCGTGCCAGCAGGTGTCGCGCTGTCGTGCGTTGGGCCGCCAGGGGCATGCGCGCTTAAATTGGGATAAACCCTGGGGGTTAAGTGTGACTGGAGAGAGGTATAAATAGGGTTTGGACTTTGGGTGGGTTTACTAGAAATACAGTGTCTCTTTCGCATAAACGCCGCGTGCGCGGGGTGCTTCTGCCGTGGGCTGCTTGTTGGGCCAGCCTGCTGCACGCGCAGCGGCACTCGCACTGGGCCAGGGAGCTGCTGGGCAGAATTAGCTGGCGCTGGTTTTTCCCTTTTCCTTAAGTATTTTCTAATTTAGTTTTTAAGGCAAACTTGTAAATTCAATGTAAATTTGTGTAGTTGACCAAAAATTATGAAACCAACTTTTGTTAGGTTCCTAAAATCATGTCTGTTTGTGTGTTTGGTTCACATAGCTCTAAAATATTTCAAGGTTGCTCTAAATACTGTAACATGCTTTAATATTATTAAAGTATGAATTTGTAGGAATTTTTATGATCAATCAGTGCTAGTGTTAATTCTAGAAATTTTACAGTAAATTGCTAATATTATTAGGTGCTCACTATAATTTTTGTAGCTCCAGAATAATTAGTTTGCTGGAATAGCTATTGAGCCATAGTTCGAATATATATTAAATCAATAAAACAAAATAAAGAAACACTTTGAAATTGTATAAATAAAATACTTGTTGGGGAATGGCGTCTTGTTTGACGACGAGGATGTGCGACCTAGTCCGTTAGTCATTAGAGCTAGCTCATTAGCTTGAGAGGCGTAATCGTGTGATAAGAGTTGCAGTTGTCGTTGAATATTTACGTCTCTGCGTTGCATCCACGTATGTCATAACAGGAAACATGATGAGCATGGAGTCGACCAAAGTAGCGGAAAAGATGGTTCTTGAGGATTGTGTCGCCATGATGGAATGCTAACTTTTGGTTATATTTTACCCAGACAAGACCCGGTGCATAACCCCTATTATTCTGAACTTTATTTTATTCTTGTGCATTAAGTTTTAAGGAGTTGAATGAAATCCACTTGCATATATATCCTTGTCCTATAAGCCTTACTAGTATGACAGGATCGGGTAGATTGCTATGCTATAGGACTCCGGTAGAAGTCAAGTGATTGCCTGTCACTCGCGAGAGATAGAAAAATACTATTGTTGTTATTATCATGTTACTATCACATGGGATATATATGGATAATAATTGAAGATCGAGTGGGATTGTACTTTGGATTTCTTTTTGGACTTGGTTAGGCAGCCAAGCGAGGCTTCGATTGCATTTGTCCCACCTCGTCGATTGAAGACCGTCCGTTGCCGTAGATGGTAGTTAGGTCATGGACTTATTATCCTGAGCACGTACTTGCTTATGGGAGCGGAAAAACTTATTACTCTCTTGTCATGGGTTTCGGCTCTTTCCGGACCGACTTTTAGGGGAGGGAATTAGGTAGAGGTCTAAGCACCATACTGATCGAGACCGGGTCTCAAGTGTTGGGGGCTTGGAGTTCAAGTTTGGACGGAGACCTGGACCCCTTGATAAGGGTGGAATAGGTTGATCTTGTTTGTGCCTAGGGTACAAATGAAGTGTGTGTTTCGGGGTGACCAGCTAGGATATATTGATTCGCGAATCGCCGTTTTCGTGAGATAGTACCGACTTGGCTATGGTCTAGCACCGTAGTAAGAACTAAAACATTGAAGGTGATAAAATGGTTCTGATTTCTTACCACATGCTTAAAAGTAGCATAAGTGCTTACCTAGAATGGTTAGTTAATGAACTAATGATGACTGCTAATAAAATTAAATATAAGGATGCATGTTTAGTAATGCTTTCTGCAAATGCAATAACCCATAAGTCAGATAGCCTTGCATATTCTTAGAGTCTTTTTATTTCCTCATGTCGGGGTAAGTCTTGTGGAGTATAATTGAGTACTTAGGGTTTATTCCCCTGTTGCAGGTGACAGGTGATTGTCTAGCTGACACTTGTGTGTGAAAACCTCCTAGTAGACTTAGCACGGAATTCCTTTACGTTGCAGACCTAGAGTTCTTTGTAGCTTTCACCAAATGTTTTACAAAGAAAAGACTTACAATCTGATATCCTTCCATGTATATAAATACTCCTCATGTTAGCGCTTAAACTTATCATTATATAAATTTTTATTTCTACTAAAAACTCTGATAACATTGTTATATTTCAGAGGAGAGAGCCCACTGTTGTTGTTTAGCTTGCTAATTTCAAAAATCAATGTATTCTTCAATCTGTTAGATTTAAGGAAGATCTTAGATCATCCCTTTGCGTTTGGTTGGATGCTTTTAGTTAACTGAGGTTTGTAATCCCCTAGACCTTTATTTAATTTAAATTTAAGCATACTATGGGGATCTCCCCCATAATCCTTTACATAAAAAACATTGTTATATTCCGCTGTTATAATCAATTGGTGTAATACTCTGAGGTTGTATTAAAAGCGATGTACGAAATGACTAAGAATGTTATAAGCTTTGTTCTCTCATTTATGATCCTGACGAAAAATATAGATTTTCGAGCTCTCCCTTTGGGTGTGCTTGACGAAACAACATGATTTAGTGCACTCTATTGGGTACTTAGTGTCTAATGCAAGACAAGTACTCTGTGGAGGGTATTAGATCAGGTGGTTCTACCACAAGTTCAAAGCACTACACAACCATGATCACTTCATGAGGACACTTCTCCTTGACGCAAGCTCTCCAATGATGCCACGTGTCACCCGGAGATCCTCCCCAAGTATTGAAGCCCAAACGTGGCAAATCGTCCGACCGCGGTTTTGAGGACGAAATCACCAAACCTAGCCGGAGTCGTGTATTTAACAAGCTTACCCCATGACCTCGACATGTGTCACCACTTGTCCTTGACTGCCTGATCACCCAGTCCTCGCACCTCTGCTTGACTCGGTCAACAGCTGTCTTGACTTTGTCAACATCGTCTACGCCGTTTCCGCATGTACACTTGCTTGTCGACATCGCCAAGTGCTAGCCATCCATAGTTTGTTCACTGACCCTCGGTCTAAGTCTACATGTCCATCCTTCACCACTCTCAGTCTATCGACACAAACTCGCTTGACCTTCTACATTATTGTCGATCATCTTAATGCTCAACACCTGCACATCGCAGAACAAGAGATATGTTGCACAACACCACATTCACGCATTGGTTAGTCTTGAAAATCACTTATCACACATATATCAACCATGTGTTCATAGCAGATGGCCTACTATGTGCTAGACCCACCTACAAAAATGGCCTAGCAGACCCCAGCAAACACCTGCATTTGTGAAGCAAGCTTAAAGTTGGTGACCTGTAAAGGTTAGCTGGCCAAATCAGTGAACCTGTGTTGCCTATGTAGAGCATAGAGCCTACTTGGCCTGCATCTCGTGTCACTTGAAAGGTCCTTGTTTAGTTTTGGTAATTGAGTGACAACCTAGATGGATTAATATGTGTTTAAGTGAAATACACAGGTGATTAGTCCACATATACATGTGTGTGAGCAACACATGCCATGGAGGTGAAAATGGCTTGGATATGCTACAATGCTCACACATGTGATGAAGGAGCTCATTGCATATGAGACATGACATAGAGTCATGTGACTAAGGTGGAGAAGATCAAGACAAGACTTGGCTTGATGGACCGGTTGCAAGCGTGAAGGGCAAGTTGGAGGCTTTGGAGCGATGGACCATGTGGCAATGAAGCTTGAGCAAGACTTGACGTCGATGGATGAAGGAAACGGTGAAGAGCAAATGAGTTCAAGATTGATGAACCAATAAGGTCACATGATGATATGAAGTGGATCATATCATTTGTTGATCAAGGTTGGTGCATGCGTTGCATTAATATTAGAGGAGATGGAATGGAATATATAAGGCAAAGATATATTTGTAGGACATTTCATTTCACTGGTCATAAGTGTGTAGAGAAGTTTATGACCGAGTTTAGGATAGATGGCTGTACTATCAAGAGGGGCAAACTTGTTTGCATATCAGTCATGTAGTGCTACTTGAACGATCTAACTTTACATACGTGTTAGGATCGAGTGGCGTGGTGAATTGAGTGATTAATCCTTTAAAAAATATTTGTAAAAATGCTAACACACTTGCACTTGATGATATACACTTGGTGGTGTTGGCACATTTGCAAAGGAGAAGTTGTTGGAGTTGAATTGGATCAACTTGGAGAAGAGAAAACGGTTTTTTGGTGTACTCCGAACTATAGGATGACTCTTAGATTAGAATTCTACATTAATCCATTATGCTTTAGATCAAATATACCAGTGGGATGTGTAGCCCTCTGAGTAAGCTTTCTAAAATGTCCAAAATTATCGAAATCGGAGTTCGGAGCTAAGAGTTATAGCCGTTTTAGCGCTGTCCGGTCAGTACGTGCGAGTCCGGTCAGTGTTTTTAATGCGTCCTGGAGCGACCGGACGCACGGAGAGTCCGGTCAGTGATGACCTGATGTGTCCGGTCATCAAAAGAGCTCTCTAGAACCTCTCTGAAAGTGACCGGACTTTAAGAGAGTTGAGTCCGGTCGTAGGAGAAAGGTGAGTCCAGTCAGTTATGCAGAGGCGCGTTGGTGACCGGACATGGCCTCGGCACGTCCGGTCAGGAGTATGTGCGCGGGGGAGCTAGCCATTGGTGAGCAACGATCATCTTCGAACAGCAAGGATACATGGATGCATCTTAGTGATCGGACTTTGGACCGGACTCTGGGGTGAGTCCGGTCAGTGAGTCCAGTCAGTGCGCAGAAATTAGGATGAAGGGGGTAACGACAATTTTAGCCCTTGGGGCTATAAAAGGAGTGTGTGGCCAGCCTTGGCACAGGCTTGGCACCATTGGGACTTAGTGTCCATGCTTGGGGAGTGCTAGGAGAGCCCTCTATCTCACTTGTGCTTGCAAGAGTGCGATCCGATTGCGAGTGAGTGATTCTAGTGCGATTGCATTGTGAGGTTGCATCGAGTGGCACTAGGTGTTCGAGTTGCAAGCTGGTGGTGCTTGTTACTTTTAGAGGTTGCCACCTCCTAGACGGCTTGGTGGCGAGTTCTCCATTGTAAAGCATGCAAAAAGATTGTGTGGTGCTCCGGAAAATGATTTATGAGGGGTATCGTGCTCACCCCGCGGGAGTCGCGAAGAGCAACACTAGTAGAGCATGTCATTGAGCTACCCTTACTTGTGGATACGTTCTTGCGGTGCCCGACGTGCAGGCTTGGCGGGTGATGCTAATTAGCTGCCGAACCACCAAGTAAGTGGTCCACACAACGGGGAATAGCGTATTGGTAAATACGTGAACCTCGAGAGAAATCATCGTGTCAATATTGTTCTTCCCATTGGTTTGCAATCCCCGAACATAAGCTTTGTATTTACATTTCATATATTGTGCTTGTGTAGTTGCTCTTGTAACTAGTTGTGTTTGTGTAACTTGCTAGTTACCTTCTTGCTTGTGTAACTGTTACACCCATTTTTAAGGACAAAAATAGGATGCATAAAGTACTCATGTGCGCCTCAGGACATGATCGCACACATAAGTAGACAAATTACATAGTATCATCACAGTGCTTATTACATAGCGAATAAATATTTAAAACATAGTCTTGAACGATAAGTAATAATGACTAATAGTATATCTCCAGCGGAAACTCCAAACACAGGGACACGGTTGACTGGTTGACACCAAGACTAGTACTCATTATGATAATCTTCCTCATAATCTTCATTTGTTATGGTAGAAATAGCAAGGGTGATTCCATGTCGAACTCAACAAGTACAACACAGGGTTCACGAGGCTCAAAAAGGCTAGACACTGTTTGACTGCGTTTAGCTTTTAGTCATCATATAATTAGCAATTGTGTAGCATCAAGATAAACCAATTCCCATTAATGAACCAATGATCAATTGTAATAAAGATAATGAATAGCATTAACATGAGCATAATAATAATCAACAGTAATTAAGCATGATATAACAATGGTGATCATCTATTAGTAAATGTTCCAAGGCCGCTCGTAACCGTGAGCACGGCTAGTATACCAGTTTTTAACTCTGCGCAGAGGTGTACACTTTCACTGTGAGTCATGACTTCCAAATGCATGGGTTAGCTAGGCCCAAAACACCGAAAATCATATAAAGCCACTTAAAAGTTCGTCTAACAAGTTAGGGCCATTAGATTCACTCGGCAGACAGATGTAGAACCCCCTTCCCAGTGGCACAACAACCGCAGCCTATACACACTAAGGACAGGGGCTCGCCCTACACCCAACGTGGCAAGCCATTCTTACGCCATTTAAAGTAACCACTAACAAGCTAGAAAAGGTCATTTAAGCAACTAAAGCCAGAGCCATATAGCCCTCACAGCTGTACTGTATGTTCCAGATGATCACGTACAGATAAGTCCTTATGGAGAGAAACCAGAGCATCAAAATAACACACATGCTCTAGCCCCCTTTTAACAGTAATAAAATCATCTTAATGATTGATTACTTAATCCATTAATCAAATTACAAGATCATTGTTCATAATTTAAGCACTAGCAATAGCTACCCATATGCATACCCAAGGTTAACAAGGAACCAAGATAACAATCACTAAGTTATAATCTCTAAGGTTGTCAAGGTAAGCACATGCATATGCATGATAATTTTAATGTATAGGTAACAAGGATAGTCCTGTGTTATACTTGCCTTGATCAAAACTCTCCGAGTGATACTGCTGATTTGGCTCAAAGTAATACTCCTGATCGTCCAGATACTGCTCACCTTCTATACTCGATCATCAATCAACAACATACATGCATCCAATTAAACATACACGAAGCAAACAAAGAGATATAATTAGAATAGTACACCAACAGTAACAAAACAATAATAAAAGTTTATAAAATTCTTCTACATGTTCCTACGATCACACAGACGTAAAGATCACCAAATTCGGAGTTAAAACGTGAAAGTTATGAATTTTCTAAGATTTCCTATAGATAATTAAATACTTAATTATAAACTCGAAAATTAAATTATCAAAACTAATTGTACTACTACACTAACATGTAGAGCTCGCAAATGCGAACCTAACGCAACTTGAACGGATCAAATCGGAGTTAAAACGAAGATTTTATGACCAAAACAATTCTAGTGGCAAAACTGTAAATACCTGAAAACGTATTTTTGATTTAACCGAGAGAAAATACGCTTTCAAAACACGAAAACGCATTTCAGACAATATGCTAAGGACGGCGGGTTCTATTATGAAAAAGTCCAGGGGCTCTTTATGAAGTTTACCCCGCAAAGGGGTATCTTCTAATCTCGGCCCTTGATTTCGAATCGGACGGCTGCCATTCATCTTCTATCTCCACAGTGCACAACCGACCCCTCTTCTCCAGGTCCGGCCGACGGCCTCCATGGCCGGCGGGCTACACCTCGCCGGAGATGGCGGCTCTCCCCATCTAGACCACCATTTGACCCGAAACTTGATCCAAACGGAAGAGAAGCTCCGTGCGAACTCATCTCAGCGGTAAAAACTAGCTACAATCGACTGAACACGACGCGCGGCAAAAAGGGGACGGTGGCGCCATTACCGTACCAACGGTGAGCTTCAAAAACGCGATTTGAAACATCTCCGCTCAAAAGAAAAGCATAGGATGATAGAGAAGGAGAGTGCGGTCTCACCAATGCAAAGAATACGGCCTCAAATCCACCCGAAAGCTCCTCCCACGATCAACCGCCGTGCTCCAACTACCTCAAACCCTAAACCTCGTTTTCTCGCGGTGGAGGTCACGGTTTAGATGAAAAACGGAAATAGGAAGGTCAAGGTGTCCTATTTATAGCTTCGATTTGCCGTGTTCGGGTAGGATTCTCTGGAAATCACGAAATCAACCGACGTCGTCTGCTTCGGTTTGGAGTCCGGCGTGTTCACGGAAGGTTGAAGATGACCGACAACCGGGCCCCACCTATCAGCGACCAAGAGAGGGGCGCGCGGCTCGTCACAGCGCTGGGCTGGCCCACCCGATGGCGTGCGGAAAGAAAGGCGGCAGCGGCCCACGCGGCGCGGCCCAGGCACCAGCGCAGTAGAGCAGGCCGACCCGACAGGCCTTCGGGCCGCCAGGGAAACGGTAAGCGGTTTTCTTTTTTTTCTTCTTTCTTCTTTTCTTTATTTACTTGTTTTCAAACTATTCCAAATAAAATTTTCCAAGCCAAATCAAAATAAAATAAATCCACTACACAAAAGAAAATAAATGCAGCAGCATGAATGCAACACCAAATAATTTTTTTTAAAATTTTAATTTCCCATTAATTGTTATCTAAATTATTTGAAACCCACTAATTCTAAAATTTGAAATTTTTGGGTGTTACAGTAACATAGAAGTAGCTCTCTAGCATGACTAATTTGGTTTTAATAACCTTGTTAGTCACATTGCTTAGTTTGTATAGCTAAGTAATTTGCGCTCTCTAATTTGGCTTGTATAGCCTTGTTATTGAGCATTGCTAGTGAGCTTAGACTTTGTATGCTTTGCATCACTAGATTGTGTAGATGCTCTCCGGTTTGCTTGAAGTACAAGTTGTATAGGTTTATGTGACCTTACAAGCTAGAATTGGATAGGTGAGCACTAGCTAGCCCGGCACCTTTATTGCCTCTTTAGGATATTTTTAAGGTGCATGTGAATTTAGATAGAAGGGTGTAGTCTTGACTAGACCGATAGTTTTAATTTTGCAATTATCTCAATTAGCCGGTGTAATTATTTTTAGAAAAGACTATTCACCCTCTCTAATCCACCGTCTTAACCCTACACCACCCGCATCACCCACAACGCCGGCTCGATCTTTCCACCGAGAAAATGCATTCAGATGAAGATGCTTTTGGCGTACAACACTATTGGTGTGGTCACTGGTCACCGTGAGAAGCATGATTTCGTCTCCTTTGGGAGCAAAACAAAGCTTGATTGTGGCATATTTTGTGTAGTCCAATCAAGATTTTGTTTAGTTTAGTCAAGTTCTTTTATCTGGCTCTCCCTAACCACCTAGCCACTTATGCGCATTACAACAAAATTGAGTACAAAACTACTTCCGTTAACCACCTAGCCACCTATGCGGAGTGGAACAAAATCAAGTACAAAACTACTTCTGTTACTTTAAATAAGGAAAGTCGTATATAATAAAAATAAAAAATACTAAAAAATCCCTAAACACATGAGTACAACACGCGCAATGGTGTGACCCAATTCAATCACAAATCAAATAAACCAGGTAACTAAATCAAACCAAACACAAAGTTAAATCGAACACAATCTATCCCTTGAAGCCACGACCGTATTGCCGTAGCAGTCGCACTTCGCACCCTCTCAGCCACCATGGTTATGTGCCGCTGCGCAGCCCTGAGATCTTGCCACCGCGCCGCTGGCCCGTCTGCACGGTGGCCTCTGTGCTGCCAGGCGGTGCTTCTGTCTGCACAACCACTTTCCTCTGCTTCGGTCGCATGCGGCACGCTTGCTCACTCGCCCAGCATAGGATCTCGGCGTGAGGCAACATCTACTCGAGGCGATGACGTGGGGGGGGGGGGGGGGGGTGCTAGCGACGCATGGGCCCTCTGGTAGAGTGAAGATGATGCGTCCTGGGTGGCGAAAAGGGCTTGAAGACAAGGAACTCGATGGCCATGAGCTTTTTTTAGAGGAGAGCGATGGGCCTAACGGGTCCTTGAGAGGGTCTCTGATGGTTGCCTCGATCAGGGCGGCCTTGTGGCAGTTGGAACCCTTAGGCCCTAGCAACCTAGTGTGCTCGCTAGCCCTGGTTCGATTCACTTCTTGGCGCTGTCCCAGACGTCACCTGTGTTGGAGTCTTGGAGACGGAGATGGGCAGATGGCCACTAGCGCGCCAGCAAGCACCCTCGATACATCGATGCATTTTCTTCTTTCGCCGGGGCGGAGCATTAGAAGGGATGAGACGGATACGAAGTGAGGAAAAGAGAAACTGTCCGGTAGTGGAGCTCACCCACAAAGGTCGCCGATGCTTTCTCAAAATTGCTACATGTCCCATGGCAAAAGGGAATTATTGAAACATATTCTATTCTAAGATAAAAACATTGACTTTTTTTTTTATCATAGGTGTTATTAAACGACAAGCTATCGTCAAACCATATGTTTGTTTAGCCATAAGCATAAAAGATGAGTCATTCAATAGCATGGAATCCGTATGAGGTAACGCGTTGTGTAGCTCAATTCTCGTGTGCCCTTGAAGAGTTAAGAAAAAAAAACAAAAATAGTTATGAATTATAAAGATAAGACTAAGAGCCATAGTTGGTTTAACCTCTCATCCATGATCCGATTTCATGATCTATGGTTATATGATTTACAGTAGCATGTTTTTAGTCATGGCATATATAGTTTGATTTCAAAATTGTACCCAAACATAACCATTGGAAACGATGACCTCAGACATTAGTGAAGGGCAAAAATATTAGGCCGAAAGTATAGCTCATCCTGGGTCTCATGAGGCCGGCCTGTGTCATACCAGTGGCCATGGCGCGAGACGACGGACTCGTGCGCACGAGGGAGCGATAGGCTCGGCTGGTCTTGGCCATTCCGGCCGAATCCGCTCGAAACATTCATGGCCACACGATCAAAGATCTGACAGCTGAAAAAATTTGGAGTGACGTGGACCTGCTTCTCCTGCTGGAATCGGTTGGGTTTTCGTAAAATTGTACCCAAACATAACCATTGGAAGCGAAGACCTCAGACATTAGTGAAGGGCAAAAATATTAGGCCGAAAGTATAGCTCATCCTGGGTCTCATGAGGCTGGCCCGTGTCATACCAGTGGCCATGGCGCGAGACGACGGACTCATGCGCAGGAGGGAGCGATCGGCTCGGCTGGTCTTGGCCATTCTGGCTGAATCTGCTCGAAGCATTCATGGCCACACGATCAAAGATCCGACGCTGAAAAAATTTGGAGTGACGTGGACCTGCTTCTCCTGCTGGAATCGGTTGGGTTTTCGTAGGGGAGAATAAGATGGGGACGCGCGCGAGGCCAGCAGGATTCACGCGCCCTCCACCTCTTCCCCCCTCCGCCGCCTTTTGCGACAGATTCGCCGGATTCACGCCCTCGACCCTCTGGGGCCAGATTCAGTAACTTTGCTCTGTAAAGTTACGTCGTAACTTTTCGTTCATCTCGTGCGTCCATTTAACATCTAACGCGCCTAATGATTTCTAGCATAAACAATTTCCAAACTTGGCCATTTCAGCCTGCTGGGCGTGCGCGGACGCATGCTGGCGGCGGCAGACCGCGGAGGTGAGCATGTCGACGCGGAAGAGCATGACCCCAGGAGTCGTCGCTTGTGCACTCGACCAACCGGGTGGCCACGTTGTCCGCTGCCCCCTTGCCGGCGAGCTCTTGCATCGGCGGCAGCAGCAGTGCCGCACGCCAGCACCGATCGAGCTCCGTCGTGGCGTGCAAAGCGCGCACCGTGGCCGGGACTACACCCAGGCAGTCCCTGCGATGCACTGAGCTTGAGATGGTGGCGCCCATCTCCTCCACACGGCGGCGAGTAGCATGCCTGTCCCCATCTCCTCCACGGCGGCGAGGACCTCCCACTCCTCCGGGACGACACGAGGCCGGAGAGAACTGACTCTGTGCGGGACTCATCTTCTCCGTGACAACTCGAATTCCGAAGGGGCTGATGACAGCGACATGCGGGAGGGCTAGTGTGGCACGAGACTTCTGCGGTGGCGCGGCGTGCGGTGCACAGGTGCAGCTCTGAGAAGGCTGCAATGGCTCAGCGTGGAGAGGACTCCGTGAAAAGGTTTGGATGTCGAATGGCGAGCGCGGTGTCGAGCAGGTGAGGGTGCGCACGAACGCGAACACCGGGTTGAACGTGAAGAAG
This sequence comes from Saccharum spontaneum, assembly GCA_022457205.1. Taxonomy (NCBI): domain Eukaryota; kingdom Viridiplantae; phylum Streptophyta; class Magnoliopsida; order Poales; family Poaceae; genus Saccharum; species Saccharum spontaneum. Next base: position 38,985,659 of record CM039611.1, on the reverse strand, counting down.
CGGCGGAGGCGGGAGTGACTCTGGAAGCAGCGTGCGGCCATGCCCGCAGCCTTGTGGAGCGCCCCCTCCGCGTCGGTCATGACGCGCGTGGCGGGGCGCTCGTACAGCTTGGCCCGCGTCGCCTGCCGCAGGAGCTCGGCGAGCTTCTTGGCGCGGGACAGCAGCTCCGTGCAGTCCGTCAGGAGGCTGATGCATCCCTAGTGCGGCTCCCAGCCGCCCACCACGGCGCTCCCGCATCTGCCGCGATGGCTCAAGTTCCGGTCATCCGCGACAGCGAGTAGCGCAGCTTCCGCAATGCTGCACGCACGCCCGCGATGGTGGTGACGATGGGGCGATGGGCGCGGCTTCTGGCATCCGCGGCCGTCCGTGCCCGCGATGGCGACGGGGACGGGCGACGGCGCTCCCTGCTGGCTCTGCCGTGAGTTCGGCCGCTTTCGTGCGCTAAGGCTATCCGTACTCGTGGATCTCTATATTCATCCTCTATACGTTCTAGTCAGCAAGATTCTCTCCTCTATACTCAATTCTTCCGCACCTATCTATTCTCTATATCATCCTCTATCCACTCTATCCACTATGGGACCCACTTATCACTTTATCTAAATATATCCATGTGTGATCTAGTTTTGAAGGATTTATTGAGACGAATTTAATGGTGCAATCAAAGTTTAATTTGGATTTTTGGTTTGTGAGTTATAGCATTTTTTCCTTTGTTTAGCTAGTGGGGCCCGCCACTGCCCACTATAGAGTAAGTAATGTACCACTCTAAATATAGAGTAAGAGAAAAGATAGAGTATTATTTTAGAGTACCCAGTGCAGCAGTTTTTACTCTATATTCATACTAGGTAGCATGCCCGTGCGTTGCTACGGGACAACTAAACTTTTATATTAAAAATACACAGATCGCACAATAAGATAATAATACTGTGAAATTAAATATTCAAGTTAAAATGACATCAATACAAAAAACAAAGTTCGTAAGATTAACACGGTCACGAAGAGCACGACGTCGTAGGTTCATCGACTCTACTATATAGGCCTTTCCAAATTTTTGTTGACTCAGATAATTAACAAATAGGCAATGCCCTGCCACATTTTTGTGGACTATTCACTGTGTTTTTTAAGAAAACATGTGATGGAGAGACATGGTTGGTTGTTAACTCTTTTTCACATCATCATTTATCCAATTGAAAAGGGAGGACCACAATTTATTTTAAGAAAACAATGTCTATGAATTGTCACCTTCTCAGAAAACTGAACTGGTTGTCATTTTTCTATTTTTGCTAGTAAAATTATCTGAGCTTCGTATGTATAACCTGAAAACTGAACTACTTGTCATATTCCTATTTTTTCAGTAAAATTATCTGTGCTTCATATTTATAACGTGGACTCAACATGGCCATGGCAAGATTTAAAAAGTTACCTTAGTTACAATATCATTATGTTAAGCATAATAGAATGGCAGCTGATTGTGCTCTGCATCAAGCATCAGTGTATCGATGCCAACTATTGACTCATCCCGTAGAGTTTACAAATGTAAGCCATGGCAATAAATTGCAACAATTCAGGGCAAGTTCTTGCATTCCCTCTTTTTTAAGATTTAACTTCATTGAGAATTCATCATTCTTTTTCTTGCCTGCTCATACCAGATTATTCAAAAATAAATAAAGATCAATCCACAGACATTTTGCAGTGTAGAGATAGACTTCTGATCTGGCTTGATGTTGCTGTTATGGGGGACACCAATTCAGCGAGCGAGGTATGGAGGTGCAATGACCTAATGTCAGACATTTGAATACCATTCAGTGTAATAAAAAAATAGCAAGCCAAAAATTCAGTGGCCATAAACAAAGTAGACAAGAGAAAAGTATTTAATATATTTCACCAGTAAAGTATCTAAGTACACTAAGCTCATGAATTGAGACTATCAGTAAATAAATAAGGCTCGAGCTACTTGAAACGAGATTGGTACAAACAAAGGGCTAACTATGTAAAAAAACAATAGCATCCAGTGTGCAGGCACACAATATCGAACAAATAAATGATTAACTATATAACAAGAACGTCTGCAGCATCATGAACTATGGTTGTATAACATCATGAACGGCGAGTGATGGAGGACGAGTGACGTCGATCGGTCTACATACGCAAAGACGACGGCTTGGGTGCACGACTCAGGTGGCGTGAGACAGTGGCGTGGCAGCCGAGGGCGATGGCTCGGGTGCATGGCGCGGGCAAACGGCGAGGACTACGGCGCGGGCATCATGGAGGCGGCGGTGTTTCTAGGTACACAGTGCGGGCGAACGGCGAGGACGATGGTGTGGCGTCATGGAGGCAGCAGTGTGGCGCACGACGAGGATGACGGCGTGGGCGCACGGACAGGACAATGGAGCAAGTCGTGGAGGGAAGATCACACGGGGAGGTGATCTTGCGGCGACCTTGCGGCGATCGATGATGTAGCCACAGGTGCATCCACCAGTAGACAGACGATGGACGATCCGTTGCTGTTGCTTCTCCACTACATGACAGGACATAGGAAGCCTTTGTCTCATTGTGTTGATTGAAAATGTTGTATAAACATGGAATACCTGAAGTTGTTTTGTATAAACAAGGATTTGCTTCAACTCACTATTATTACTCTATTATTCTCATTCATTGTAAATTCCAGGTGATCCTCTAAACAGGCTTGATTAAAAGCAATAGCAATGGAAGGGAGATTCTGCCATTAGTCCATAAACCTACATAGATTTGAGTTTACAAAGTTTTTTTTTGTAAAGAATGCTATTTTTATAGATATAGAATACTTTTCTGTTTCTGTGAAATTCTCTACTGACAAAGCCAACTTTTACAGTATAAGCGCCTTATTTATACTGTCTACTGGCGCCTTATGTGCTTTATCCTATTTCGGTGATGCTGTTTATTTGTCCTTGTGTAACACCCAAATTTTAGAGATAACAAAATTGGAATAATTTAGATAATAAATAATGGCCAATTTAAAATAATAATAAAATAAATTTTGTGTTGCATTCATGCTGTTGCATATATTTTTATTGTGTGGTGTGGATTTGTTTTATTTTATTTTATTTTGGATTAGAATGTATTTTAAATATTTTTGAAAGCAAGTAAATGAAAAAAAAGAGAAGAAGTTTACCTGTTGTGGTGGCCTGGAGAACCACCAGGGCCGGCCTGTTTTTTTTTTTTTACGCGCGGTGGGCCGAACCAGCCGGCCGCCCTTCCTCAGACTCGTGTTGGTGGGCCGGTCCGGCAGCATTGCCGCGGCCCAAGCCAGTCAAGCCCGCAGCAGCCCCTTCCCTTCCCTTGAGCTGCTGACCGATGGGCCCCACCTGTCGGTTGCTTCTTCTCCGACGCGCCGTGTTTGAGCCGGACACGAACACCGGTTCCAACCGCCCAAATCTCGTATCTTGAGATTCCTAACCGAATACGAGTATGTGAGGCTATAAATAGGTCGCATAGGATCTCTAGTTTCCGTTTTTCAACTAAAAAGCTAGGGTTGCCACGGGATTTAGGGTTCTAGGGTTGGAGCTTGGCCGGCGGGTTTTGGTGGGCGCGGTTGAGATCTTCGGGTGGATTTGGGGTCAAATTCTTCGCCTAGGTGAGTTCGTTAGCTCCTCCTCTTCCTTCCCATGTGCTTCTTTTGAGTTCTTGTGCAATTTACCGCGATTTTGAAGAGCACCGCCGGTCGGCAATGGCGCCGCCGCCATCCTCTCGTCGTGTGTTGTGTTCGGGTGACCGTAGTTAGATTTTACCGGGTAGATGAGATCGCGTGGAGCTTCTCCACCGATTGGTGTTGATTGCGGGGCGAATAGTGATCGGGAACGGGGAAACCGAAGATGTCCGGCGAAACCGCGGCGGCCGGCCATGGTGACCGCCGGTCGGGGTTGGGGAAGAAAGAGCCGGAGGTGCACTGTGTAGTTGCTGGTGATCGTGAACCGTCCGATTCGAAATCAACGATCGAGATTAGATCATACCCCTTCGCGGGGTAAATTTGTTAAAGAGCCCCTACATTTTCTGGGAATCAACCCGCGGTCCAAAACGTAAAGCTGAAATTACGTTTTCGCATTTTGGAAAGCGTATTTTCTTCCGGGTTATTCAAAAATACGTTTTCAGGTATTTACAGATTTGCCACTAGAACTGTTTTGGTCATAAAATCTTCGTTTTAACTCCGATTTGATCCGTTCAAATTGCGTTAGGTTCGTATTTGCGAACTCTACATGTTAGTGTAGATGTACAGTTAGTTTTGATAATTTATTTTTCGAGTTTATAATTAAGTATTTATTTATCTATAGGAAATCTTAGAAAATTCATAACTTTCACGTTTTAACTCCGATTTTGGTGATCTTTGCGTCTGTGTGATCGTAGAAACGTGTAGAAGAGTTTTATAAACTTTTATTACTGTTTTGTTACTGTTGGTGTACTGTTCTAATTATATCTATTTGTTTGCTTCGTGTATGTTTGATTGGATGCATGTATGTTGTTGATTGATGATCGAGTATAGAAAGTGAGCAGTACTTGGACGATTCGGAGTATTACTTTGAGCCAAGTCAGCAGTATTGTTTGGAGAGCTTTGATCAAGGCAAGTATAACACAGGACTATCCTTGTTACCTATTCATCAAAATTATCATACATATGCATGTGCTTATCTTGACAACCTTAGAGATTATAACTTAGTGCTTGATGCCTTGATTCCTTGTCAACCTTGGGTATGCATATGGGTAGCTATGGCTAGTGCTTAAACCAAGAACAATGATCTTGCAATATGATTAATGGATCAAGCAATCAATCGTTAAGATGGTTTAATTTTTGTTAAAAGGGGGCTAGAGCATGTGTATTATTTTTGATGCTCTAGTTACTCTCCGTAAGGACTTATCTGTATGTGATCATCCGGGATATACAGTACAGCTGTGAGGGCTATATGGCTCTGACTTTAGTTGTTCAAGAGACCTTTTCTAGCTTGTTAGTGGTTACCTTAAATGGCGTAAGAATGGCTTGACACGTTGGGTGTAGTGCGAGCCCCTGGCCTAGTGTGTATAGGCTGCGGTTGTTGTGCCACAGGGAAGGGGGGTTCTACATCTGCCTGCCGAGTGAATCTAATGGCCCTAACTTGTTAGACGAACTCTTGAGTGGCTTTATATGGTTCTCTAGTGTTTGGGCTTGATCTCCCCACTCATTTGGTAATCATGACTCACAGTGAAAGTGTACACCTCTGCGCAGAGTTAAAAACTGGTATACTAGCCGTGCTCACGGTTACGAGCGGCCTTGGAACATTTACAGATAGATGATCACCATTGTTATACTATGTTTAATTATTGTTGATATATATTATGCTCATGTTAATGCTATTCGTTATCATTATTACAATTGATCATTGGTTCTTTAATGGGAAGTGGTTTATCTTGATGCTACTCCATTGCTAAATATATGATGACTAAAAGCTAACCGCAGTTAAACAGTGTCTAGCCATTTGAGCCTCATGAACCCTGTGTTATATTTGTTGAGTTCGACATGGACTCACTCTTGCTATTTCCACCATAACAGATGAAGATTATGATGAAGATTATCGTAATGAGTACTAGTCTTGGTGTCAACCAGTCAACCGTGTCCCTGTGTGGAGTTTCCGCTGGAGATTACTATTAGTTATTATCATTAGATATTGTTATTTATCGTTTAAGACCATGGTTTTAAATAGCGAGCTAAGGCTAAAGTGTTTAGCGTTTTATAAACCGTAATTAGCGGACTTTAGCGGCAAAATAGCGATAAAATTGTGCATGAACGCAAATAGCGGCACAATTTTTTTCAAGCTATTTCGGGCTATAGCGGTAAAAATAGCGAGCTATTTAAAACCATGTTTAAGACTATGTCTTAAGAATTTATTCGCTATGTAATAAGCACTGTGATGATACTATGTAATTTGTCTGCTTATGTGTGCGATCATGACCTGGGGCGCACATGAGTACTTTATGCATCCTATTTTTGTCCTTAAAAATGGGTGTGACAGGTTGGTATCAGAGCCGTGTTGACTGTAGGATGCAAGCCTAGTTAGAATGGTCGTTGATAGCATCCATACTTCACTTAATTCATGCTTCCTCTTTTCACCTTGTTAATTACTAAAGTTTTATGCTTCCTCTACTTTATTCTATTGCGAAAATACATTGATTCTATCTAATCTATGTCTAAATCTTGTAGATGCCTCCTCATCCCCGTCTGTCAGCTGCACAATATGTTGCCCGTTTCAAACCCCAGGAGCCAAAGGAAGAGGGTGATCAAGAGCTATCTGATGCTGAATCAAGAGTTGGTGATACACCTATGGAGGATGTAGTTATGGGGTGGACTACGAAGTTTCATATCATGGTTCCTAAGGCTGATGCTTTCTTCCATGATATGTTGACAAGAACCTTGGACAACTACTACTACGACTGGGAAGCTACTGTGGAGTATCGCAGTGCAGAGTATAGTCATCCATGGATGGATTCCTATTGGGAAACGGAGTTATGGGTCAAGAAAAGGGATCCTACCACTAAAGAGCCTAAGGTGGAGTCAAAGTTCATTACCCGGGTGAGCCGGGCAACCGTGGAGACAAGCATGGAGGATGTCGCTTTCAATGCATTTGTTTACTACCATGGTCTATGCTCGGACAAGACGCTAAAGGGTGCACTTCGGCACTTTCCTTGTTTCTTGCATGACAAGGGAATTTGGACCGTGCCACTTGCAGATGATTCCTCATTGACTTTACAAGCTACGGTGGCATTAGCTCGTGAATTGGCTCTCCATGAGGTGGACTTGAAGGATGAGTTGTTGAAGGAAAAAGAACTTAAGGAGCAAGCTTATAAGGAGATTGACCAATTAAGGGCGGAGTTAGGTCGTCCTAAGATTTATGAGAAGCTTAATTAGGAAATAGGAAAAACCCCTATGTAATAAGAACGATAGTAGTTGCGAGTTAATCTTAAGTTTGGATTGTTTTAAGAGTCAGTTTGTGGTGTGAACAATTGTGTGATTTATGAATTGTTATTATGATAATGTGTGATTTGGATCTTTGTAATGTGTGCTGGAGTTTTGTAGACATGCCTACAAGTTCCATGGTTAAGAATATTAAGTTTGATCAAGATATATTAGTGAATATGAGGTTAACTTAGTTCTGTCCTTTGCTGATTTTTGGATCAGTCTGGGATGTTTTAGAAATAACTTAAAATCCGTTCATGGGAAATTTAAGAAATTTTACTGGGAATAATTAGACTTCTATATCTTTCCAATCCCACAAGAATCACCTTAATATCTATTATGAGTTAAGAGATATACCTGTTTCAAGTTGGAGTTACTGCACAGTCTGGAATTCGAGAACAGTTTCTGTTAAATTCAGTTTTTGACCAATTTATTGACAGAATCAGAAAAAGTGTTGTGAATACGAGTTGTAGGTAATTTTATAAGCTTTCCAACCATGTAAAGATCATCTGATTTGGACGTCTGTAGCTCGAGATATGACAGTTTTACTGAGTTGCTAAAATTGGAGTTGCCCAGAAAATCAGATTTTGTTTATCTATTGTATACATCATCTCGGATTGTACTGAATTTCATCTTCTGTGTTTTGAAAACAGATGTCAGGCAGAGGTCGTGGCAGAGGTCGTGGGGGTGTTAATCCACCCGTTACTATGGAGGAACTCATGCAAACTCAGAATCAGCTGATGCAGATGTTTATGCAGCATATGCAGAACAATCCCCCTGTTGGAGGACCACCACCTATTCAAGTAAGGGATAAGCGTGGAGAATTTTTGAAGGGACGCCCTCCAGTGTTTTCTCATGCTGCTGATCCTTTAGAAGCAGATAATTGGGTGAGGGCAGTGGAGAAACAGCTGAATATAGCCCAATGCAATGATATGGAGAAGGTGTTGTATGCATCTGGTCAGTTACAAGGGACAGCTCAGACTTGGTGGGAGTCGTACCAGGCTGCACGCCCTGACAATGCTCCTCCTATCACTTGGAATGAGTTTGTTAGAGATTTTCGGGCTCGTCATATTCCTGAAGGTATAATTGAGCTGAAGCAGGAAGAATTTAGAAACCTGAGGATGGGACAGATGAGTGTGAGTGAATATCATGACAGGTTTACCCAGTTGGCTCGCTATGCTCCCAATGAAGTTAGGGAAGATGCAGACAGGCAGCGTCTTTTCTTGAAGGGAATTTATTATGATCTTCGCTTGCAACTGAAGGGGAATAGCTATGCTAGTTTTCAAGAGCTGGTGAACAAAGCTATTGTGCTTGATAATGAGCGTAGGGAGATGGATAGAAAAAGAAAGATGAAGGTGCAAGGCTCAGGAAGCAACAACCGTCAACGCACAAATTCTCAGCATGGCTTTCATCAGAAGTTTCAGGGACCGGTTAGTCAGTGGAATCGCAACTCGAATCAGAGGTGGTCCCAAAATTGGTAAAGTAATCAGTCGCAACAGCGTTCATCATACCCACAGCGTCAACAGTATCAGCAGACTGGGCAACAGACTCCTCGCACTGGAAATCCCAATGCTACCCCCATAAAGAATAGTACTCCCAGCACTCCTATTAGATGCTTTGTCTGTGGTAAAGAGGGCCATTTGTCGTATAACTGTCCTGAGAAGCAGAACCAACAGACTCCTCAGAGCCAGAAGAGCAACCAGAGGCAATCCGGTACTGGAAGGGTGAATCACGTGTCTTCTGATACAGCTCATAATGCACCAGAAGTTATGATTGGTACGTTCAATGTACATTCCACTCCCGCAACTGTTCTTTTTGACTCTGGAGCATCTCATACATTCATATCCAATATTTTTGTTAAAATGCATAGTATACCCATGCTAGCTATGAAAGAACCTCTCTTAGTAAATTCACCTGGAGGTACCATGCAAACCAGTAATCGTTGTCTTCCAATTAGTATGGTATTAAGGGGGGTAGAGTTTAAGATAACTCCTATAGTGTTGAGAACATCTGGGATTGATGTGATATTGGGTATGGACTGGATGATGCAAAATCAGGCAGAGATTCAGTGTCAGCAGAAAGTGGTAGTTGTGACTGCGCCTAATGGAGATAAAATCAATGTGGATGTAGCAATGCAGAAGCAACCAACCGCGGTGGTGAATCAGATTGGAGATACTAGTAAGGAGAATTCAGTGATTGAGGAATTTCCGAATGTCTTCCCTGATGAATTGTCAGGTATGCCACCTGACCGAGACATTGAATTTCTTATTGAATTATTACCTGGAACTGCACCTATAGCCAAACGACCATATAGGATGGGAGTAGATGAATTAGAAGAACTTAAGAAACAAATTAAAGAATTACAAGAAAAAGGTTTTATTCGACCTAGTTCATCACCTTGGGGAGCACCAGTTATTTTTGTTGATAAGAAAGATGGTGGTCAGAGGATGTGTGTTGATTATCGGTCGCTAAATGAAGTAACTATCAAGAATAAGTATCCTTTGCCCCGGATTGATGACTTGTTTGATCAGTTGAGAGGTGCTTGTGTGTTCTCTAAGATTGATTTACGTTCTGGTTATCATCAGTTGAAGATTCGTGCCTCTGACATTCCAAAGACAGCTTTTACTACAAGGTATGGATTGTATGAGTATACTGTTATGTCGTTTGGATTGACCAATGCACCTGCATACTTTATGTACATGATGAATAAGGTGTTCATGGAATATTTGGATAAGTTTGTGGTAGTGTTTATTGATGATATACTGGTATTTTCCAAGACAGAGGTAGAGCATGCTGAACATTTGAGGTTGGTATTGCAGAAGCTTAGAGAGCATAAACTGTATGCGAAGCGAAGTAAATGTGAGTTTTGGTTGAAGGAAGTTTCTTTTCTTGGTCATATTGTTTCTAATGGAGGTATATCAGTGGATCCAGGCAAGGTGAAGGATGTACTGAATTGGAAACCACCTACAGATGTTAGCGAGATTCGCAGTTTCTTGGGTTTAGCTGGATATTACAGACGATTCATTGAAGGGTTTTCTAAACTTGCTAAACCTATGACATCTCTGTTAGAAAAGAATGCCAAATTTGTGTGGTCTGATAAATGTCAAGCTAGTTTTGAGGAATTGAAGAAGAGGTTGACTACAGCGCCTGTTTTGGTTTTACCAGATTTGAGTAAGAAGTTTTCTATTTATTGTGATGCTTCTCGTCAAGGTTTGGGATGTGTTCTTATGCAAGAAGGCAGAGTTGTGGCTTATGCATCTAGACAGTTGAGAAAGCATGAGTTGAATTATCCTACACATGATTTGGAGTTAGCAGCTGTAGTTCATGCTTTAAAGATTTGGAGACATTATTTGATTGGACATAAGAGTGACATATACACTGATCATAAGAGTTTGAAGTATATTTTCACTCAGTCAGATCTGAATTTGAGGCAACGCAGATGGTTAGAGTTAATTAAGGATTATGATATTGAGATACACTATCATCCTGGTAAGGCTAATGTAGTAGCTGATGCTCTTAGTAGGAAGAGTTATGCCAATGAGATAAGAACATTGTCTATGACTAGTGAGTTATGTGCTGAATTTGAATATTTGAATTTAGGAATTGTTACTAATACAATGGAATTAGTGATAGAGCCTACTTTAGAACAAGAGATTTACAAGGGTCAGTTGAAGGATGAGAAACTAAAGAAGATAGCGGAGGATATAGTGATTGGTAAGTCACCAGGCTTTAGAATGGATGATAATGGAATTTTGTGGTTTGGGAAGAGGCTGTGTGTACCTGAGGATCAAGCTATTAGACAGGTAATTCTTCGTGAAGCTCATGAGTCAGCTTATTCTATTCATCCTGGTAGTACTAAGATGTATTTGGATCTTAAACAGAAATATTGGTGGGTTGGATTAAAGCGAGATGTGGCTGAGTATGTGGCATTGTGTGATACTTGTCAGAGGGTGAAAGCAGAGCATCAGAGACCTGCTGGATTGTTGCAACCAATGAAAATCCCTGAATGGAAGTGGGAGGAAGTTGGTATGGACTTTATAGTGGGGTTACCGCGTACTCAGAGAGGTTATGATTCTATTTGGGTGATAGTGGATAGGTTGACTAAAGTTGCTCATTTTATACCAGTCAAGACTAAATACACGGGAGTACAATTAGCTACCTTGTATATGGAAAGAATAGTATGTTTGCATGCAGTACCAAAGAAGATTGTGTCTGATCGAGGTACGCAGTTTACATCGCACTTTTGGCAAGCTGTGCATGAATCTTTAGGAACTAAATTGAATTTTAGTACAGCATATCATCCACAGACAGATGGACAGACTGAAAGGACCAACCAGGTATTAGAGGATATGTTGAGAGCCTGTGCATTGCAATATGGAACTAGTTGGGATAAGAGTTTGCCTTATGCAGAATTTTCTTACAATAATAGTTATCAACAGAGTCTTAAGATGGCACCGTTTGAAGCTTTGTATGGACGTAAGTGTAGAACTCCATTGTTTTGGGATCAGACAGGTGAATCTCAGGTGTTTGGTACAGATGTTCTTAGAAACGCAGAAGATCAAGTGCGAGTGATTCGTGAGAATTTGAGAGTGGCACAGTCTCGTCAGAAGAGTTATGCTGATAATAGGAGAAGGGATCTAGTTTTTGAGGTAGGTGATTATGTCTATTTGAAGGTGTCACCTATGAGAAGTGTGAAGAGATTTAACATGAAAGGTAAACTAGCACCAAGGTATGTTGGACCATTTAAAGTTATTGCTAGACGTGGGGAAGTTGCTTACCAATTAGAGTTGCCTGAGAATTTATCTGGGGTGTATGATGTGTTTCATGTTTCACAACTTAAGAAGTGTTTGCGGGTGCCTGAGGAGCAGATACCTTTGGAAGAGTTGACTGTTAAGGAGGATCTTACATATGAAGAGTTTCCAATTAAGATTTTAGAGACTGCTGAGAGGGTTACTCGAAGTCGGATTATTAAGATGTGCAAAGTACAGTGGAATCGATATTCAGAGGCAGAGGCAACTTGGGAAAGAGAGGATGAATTGAGGAAATCATATCCGCAGTTGTTTGAGTAAGCAGTCCAATCTCGAGGACGAGATTCTTTTAAGGGGGTAGAATTTGTAACACCCAAATTTTAGAGATAACAAAATTGGAATAATTTAGATAATAAATAATGGCCAATTTAAAATAATAATAAAATAAATTTTGTGTTGCATTCATGCTGTTGCATATATTTTTATTGTGTGGTGTGGATTTGTTTTATTTTATTTTATTTTGGATTAGAATGTATTTTAAATATTTTTGAAAGCAAGTAAATGAAAAAAAAGAGAAGAAGTTTACCTGCTGTGGCGGCCTGGAGAACCACCAGGGCCGGCCTGTTTTTTTTTTTACGCGCGGTGGGCCGAACCAGCCGGCCGCCCTTCCTCGGACTCGTGTTGGTGGGCCGGCCCGGTAGCATTGCCGCGGCCCAAGCCAGTCAAGCCCGCAGCAGCCCCTTCCCTTCCCTTGAGCCGCTGACCGATGGGCCCCACCTGTCGGTTGCTTCTTCTCCGACGCGCCGTGTTCGAGCCGGACACGAACACCGGTTCCAACCACCCAAATCTCGTATCTTGAGATTCCTAACCGAATACGAGTATGTGAGGCTATAAATAGGTCGCATAGGATCTCTAGTTTCCGTTTTTCAACTAAAAAGCTAGGGTTGCCACGGGATTTAGGGTTCTAGGGTTGGAGCTTGGCCGGCGGGTTTTGGTGGGCGCGGTTGAGATCTTCGGGTGGATTTGGGGTCAAATTCTTCGCCTAGGTGAGTTCGTTAGCTCCTCCTCTTCCTTCCCATGTGCTTCTTTTGAGTTCTTGTGCAATTTACCGCGATTTTGAAGAGCACCGCTGTAAGGTCCAAATAGGCTAGAGGGGGGGGTGAATAGCCTAATAAAAACTTCTACACAAATTACTTAACCACAAGTTAGTACGAAAGGTGGCGAAGCACAAAGCACTAGCTCTAACTAATTAAGCAAGCCACCTACACAAGTCTAGTACAAGGCTATCCACTAAACACAACAACAACAAGATAGATACAAGAAGTAAATCGAGAGAAGAGCTTCGAGTGATTATACCGCCGTGTAGAGGTGAGGAGTACCAATCAATCAATCACACAAGAGAAATCCTCGGGAAGAGAGAGACACAAGAATTTATCCCGAGGTTCACTTGCTTCCCGGCAAGCTACTCCTCGTTGTGGCGATGCACCCACTTGTCGGTTCGCGAGCTAATCAACTATCAAGAGTTGAGCCCTCGGCGGGCGCCGCACAACCGCACACAAGATGGGGATCCTCCAAGCCACGAGCTCCACTAGAGTATCCAATTCGCGAACTCCCGCGGGGAAGGATCAAGAACCCCTTACAACACTTGGTGAAGGCTCCAACAATCTCCAATTGCAAGCTCAATCACCTCCGCTGCTCCAAGCCGTCTACCGTGTCGGGAAACACGGAAGAGTAACGAGAAATCCGCAGCAACTCGAAGATCAAGTGCCTCTAGAATGCAACTCTCAAGCAATGCACTTGAATCTCACTCAATCTCACTCAAGATGTGCAATCAATCAAAGAGATGAGTGGAGGGGTTGTTCTCTAGCTCAAAGGATGTCTCTAGGTCTCAAAATGTGCAAGAGTTCCCTCAAACCCCGGCCACCATCTATTTATAACGAAGGGGTACGCAGCTAGCCGTTAGAAACGACGCAGCAGAATTCGCGCTGCACCGGACGCGCCGGTCCGGGTGACCGGACGCGTCCGGTCACTACGCGACAGACGAGAAAGGTGCCGTTCAAACTAGCCGTTACCGTTGACCGGACGCGCTCGACCGAGCGACCGGACACGCTGGTCACGACCGGACGCGCCGGTCCCGTGACCCACCGGACGCGCCGGTCAACACCGAGCCGCGCACCGCGAAACAACCACCGGACGCGCTGAAGAACGGACCGGACGCCACAGTGCCCGCGTCCGGTGGGAGTCCAGTAAGCTCCCTGGAAGACCGGACGCGTCCGGTGACCTATGACCGGACGCGCACCGTGTCCGGTGATCCTCGTGAACTGCAGTTCGCCTGACCGGACGCGCCGGTCGCACAGTGACCGCGTCCGGTGCAGCGTCCGGTGCAGCGTCCGGTGCACGCAGTGACCTCCGTTCGCCTCCGTTTCTTTTCCGACTTTCGGCGCAATAGAAAATAGGCATTTCACTTCTCCAAAAAGCGCCGAATCCCGCCTCGCAAGCTCGGCGGGAGGGAGAGAGGAACCCAAACCCCTCTCTACCACTTAAACTCCACCGCCTTCGCAAAAGTGCCAACACCAACAAGTGATCACCACCTTGTGCTCGTGTGTTAGCATTTTCACAAACATTTTCCAAGGCATTATGTTAGCTCTTTACTAGATCCTAAATGCATATGCTCAAGACATTGATCTAGTGGCACTTAATTCCCGAGCTAACCGTGATTGCCCCTCTTGATAGTCGGCTATGTATCCTAAACCCGGTCAATCACTTCTCTACACATCTTAGACCGGCAAAAGGAAAAACCCTATGGTTATACCTTTGCCTTGCGCTCTTAGATCCTTCTCTTCCACTTGAACATCAAGTCCACCACTTTAAGTGCATCTCCACCATGATCTACATTTCATGTATATGCACCATCTCTTTGTGACCTTGTGGCTACCACTCCTTGCCACGTCCACCTTCATCACATGTGTTGCTTATGCCTAGCTTAATCACACTTGATACAATAGCATTAGCAACTTGGTGTCATTAATTACCAAAAACAAACTTGGGCTTTCAATCTCCCCCTTTTTGGTAATTGATGACAACCATCACAAAGATATGAAATGAATTCAATTTTCAATTTCGATGGTATTAGCTCCCCCTACATATGTGCTTCCATGAGTTTGGTTCAATTTTGCACATATGTATGGAATTGAATTTTGGGAGAGTTACTACTATCATATTGATGCTAAGGTATATAGAATGGACCTTTGAAGCGTGATACCAATCGGAGTTGCTTTTATATACCATCCTTAGCATCGATGTAGCTAGACACCACTTGTAAAACATCACTTGTAAAGATCACAAACACTAAAATACCTCGTGAGATCAACATTATAAGCAAAGGTGTCTAGATACCACTTATAAAGCTACTCTTAACAAAACATTATTCAAATTCTATTTCTAGCAATCACCATACAAACATGAATATGAATTTAAGCTTTGCAATGCAACAATTCATCATGTTAATGCACATACAAATGCAACAAATAATTCATGAGCTTGCTCCCCCTACTTGTGTGCTTAAATTTAATTGATTCCTTTCCAAAGTCTTATCATATGCTTTCTCTCCCCCTTAGTAACTTTTTCTTTTTGTGAATTTTCTCTCCCCTCTTATTATATCTTTCTCCCCCTTTGTGACTTTTCTAGCTTTGTGACTTTTCTCTCCCCCTTTGTCAACAATCACCAAAAAGGTGCCAATTTTAGTGAGAGTTAAGTCAATCAATATGAGGGAGTCCAAATTATGGTTCAATCTAGATCACTTGCCTAGAATATGTAATTCGGTTTGAACCAAGGACAAGCTTCTTCACACCTCATAAAGTGTAAGGGTTATCTTGACCATGTTGAATTACACATCATGAGCTCATTTTCTAGACTCAACACTAGGTTTGCAAGCTCACAAACATGTCATATGCTACCACTAGATCAATCAAACATAGAAGCAATAGTGGTACCATATATACATTAAAATCATTTGATTTTCATGAATGAGCCTATTTGTCATGCAAATATGTCTATATGTTCTAACCATGTCCTTAGCAAAGTATGGATGATATGCCAAACAACTTTACCTTGCTATGTCGGAGGAGAGGCATGTCATATAATAATATGGGGGTGCACTCATTTCAAGTTGGAGAAGTCAAGTATGTTCAATTCATTCTTCAACTTATAAAATCTCTTCTCATCAAGTGGCTTTGTGAATATGTCGGCTAGTTGATCTTCGGTGCCAATGCTCTCAATGCTAATATCACCCTTTTGTTGATGGTCTCTTATGAAGTGATGCCTTATGTCAATGTGCTTTGTTCTTGAATGTTGAACCGGATTTTGAGTCATCTTGATAGCACTTTCATTGTCACAAAACAATGGCACATTCTTGAACTTAATTCCAAAATCATTCAAGGTGGCCTTCATCCAAAGCAATTGTGCACAACAACTACCGGCACTAATGTATTCGGCCTCGGCGGTAGATAGTGCAACACTATTTTGTTTCTTTGATGACCATGAAACAAGAGACCTTCCAAGCAATTGACAAGTGCCACTTGTGCTCATTCTATCAATCTTGCATCCACCATAGTCGGAGTCCGAATATCCAATCAACTCAAAATTAGACCCCTTTGGAAACCATAATCCAACATCATGAGTGCCCTTAAGATATCTCAATATCCTCTTGGTTGCTTTCAAGTGACTTTCTCTAGGTGAAGCTTGATATCTTGCACACTTGCACACACTAAACATCACATCCGGCCTAGAAGCGGTGACATAGAGCAAACTTCCAATCATAGACCGGTATTGCTTTTGATCTACCATGTTACCACTATCATCAATACCCAATTGATCATTTGTGCCCATTGGTGTACTCATTGACTTAGCATCTTGCAATCCAAACTTTTTGATCATGTCCTTGATGTACTTGCCTTGACTTACAAAAGTGCCATTCTTCATTTGCTTGATTTGAAGTCCAAGGAAGTAACTAAGCTCTCCAATCATAGACATCTCAAACTCATTTGCCATCATATTTCCAAATTCTTCACAAAAATCTTGATTGGTTGATCCAAAGATAATGTCATCCACATAGATTTGCAACACAAACAAGTCATTTCCAATTTTCTTGGTGAAGAGGGTGGTGTCAACCTTTCCCATCTTGAACCCTTTAGAGAGAAGAAAGTCCCTCAATCTCTCATACCATGCTCTAGGTGCTTGTTTCAAACCATATAATGCCTTCTTGAGCTTGTAAACATGGTTGGGCTTCTTGTCATCTTCAAAACCGGGAGGTTGCTCAACATAAACTTCTTCATTGATGTAACCATTAAGAAATGCACTCTTGACATCCATTTGATAGAGCTTGATGTTGTGTGCACAAGCATATGCTAATAAGATTCTAATAGCCTCCAATCTTGCAACCGGTGCATATGTTTCTCCAAAGTCAAGACCCTCAACTTGAGTGTATCCTTGTGCTACTAATCTTGCTTTGTTTCTCACAACCATACCATCTTGATCTTGCTTGTTTCTAAAGACCCACTTAGTACCAATCACATTGTAGTTCTTCGGCCTTTCAACAAGTTCCCAAACTTGATTTCTAGTGAAGTTGTTTAGCTCTTCATGCATGGCATTTACCCAATCGGAATCTTTCAAAGCATCTTCTATTTTCTTAGGTTCTTCAAGTGACACAAATGAGTAGTGCTCACAAAAGGATGCTAGCCTTGATCTAGTTTGAACACCACTTTGAATTCCTCCAATGATTTGATCCAATGGATGATCTCTTGCAATACTAGTAGGTTGGAGTATTGGGAGTTGATTGCTTCCACTAGCTTGACTTTGAACTTGAACTTCATCATGAGAACCACTAGAGCTTGCTTGATATGTATCAATTTGCACACTTTGGTTGATCACATGAATATCATCATCATCAACTTGCCTCGGCCTTATGTCACCAATGTCCATGTTTCTCATTGCATTTGACAATTGATCTCCTCTCACATCATCAAGGTTTTGAGCTTCATTTTGAGAACCTTGGGTTTCATCAAACTCAACATCATGAACTTCTTCCAAGGTGCCATTAGTGAGATTCCAAACTCTATATGCTTTGCTTGTGGTAGAATAACCAAGTAAGAACCCTTCATCACATTTCTTTTCAAACTTGCTCAATCTAGTGCCTTTCTTGAGAATATAGCATTTGCAACCAAACACTCTAAAGTATGCAATGTTGGGCTTTCTTCCATTCAATAGCTCATATGGTGTCTTCCCAAGCTTTCCATGGCAATAGAGACGGTTGCTACAATAGCAAGCCGTGTTAATGGCTTCACTCCAAAATGAATGACTCACATTGTATTCACTAAGCATTGATCTAGCCATGTCAATCAAAGTTCTATTCTTCCTTTCAACTACACCATTGGATTGAGGAGTGTATGTTGGTGAGAATTGATGTCCAATTCCAAAATCATCACATAAATCTTCAATTCTTGTGTTCTTGAACTCACTACCATTGTCACTTCTAATCTTCTTGATGGTAGTCTCAAACTCATTTTGCACTCTCTTGACAAAAGACTTGAATAGATCATGTACATCACTCTTGTCATAGAGAAAGAACACCCAAGTGTATCTAGTGTAGTCATCCACTATCACAAAGCCATACTTGTTCCCACCAATACTAGTATATGTTGTTGGCCCAAACAAGTCCATGTGCAATAGCTCAAATGCCTTTGATGTACTCATTTCACTCTTACTAGGATGTTTATTTCCAACTTGTTTGCCGGCTTGACAAGCACTACAAGGTTTATCCTTCTCAAAAGTCACATCTTTCAAGCCTCTAACTAAGTCATGCCTCAAAAGTTTGTTCAATTGTTTCATTCCAACATGACCAAGCCTTCTATGCCACAACCATCCCATACTAGATTTGCTAAGTAAGCATGATGTCAATTTGGTCTCACTATCATTGAAGTCAACCAAGTATAAGCTACCATGTCTAAATCCTTTGAATATCAAGTTTGATCCATCAACACTTATGACTTCAACATCATCACTACCAAATATGCACTTGAAGCCAAGATCACAAAGTTGTGCCACCGACAAAAGATTGAAATCCAAGCTCTCAACTAGCAACACATTAGATATGCTCATGTCATTTGAGATAGCAATTTTACCAAGCCCCTTGACCTTGCCTTTCTTGTTGTTGCCGAAGGTGATAGCATCGAAACCACCATTTTGACTTGTATCAATTGATTTGAACATACAAGAATCCCCGGTCATATGTTGAGTGCACCCACTATCAAGCACCCAATGCCTTCCACCGGCTTTGTAATTGACCTACAAGACAAGATCAATTCTTTTTAGGTACCCAAATTTGTTTGGGTCCTCCAAGGTTAGTGACCAAGCTCTTTGGTACCCAAATGGCTTTCTTCTTTGAGCCCATCCATGGTGCACCAATGAACTTAGCATGAACACCATTTGTACCCTTGGTAAGTATATAGAAAGAATCAAACTTAATTGAGGATACATTAGCATTAGATTTCTTGTTCATGCAATATTGCTCTATGTGACCAACTTGCTTGCAACTTTTGCAATAGCTACCCTTGTTCTTCACAAAACGAGTCTTGTGAGGAGCAAAAGCGGCCTTGCCTTTCTTGGGGTTATAGCCCAATCCCTCTTTGTAGAGAGAAGCTCTTTGGCTACCCAAGCACATAAGCAAGCGGTCCTCACCACCATAAGCCTTAGCTAAAGTGTGATTGAGCTCTTTTACCTCCTTCTTGAGATTTTCATTCTCAACTATAAGTGTGGAGTCACAAGTGAAACCATCACTACTAGATGAGGAAGATGTAGATGCGCTACATGAAGGGTTAGTGGTAGCAACAACAATAGGCTTATGACAAGATTCATCAATTATATCACATGATATGCCTATGTTGCAAGTTTTAGCTTTCTCAACATTAGTTGGCATGTTTTCACATTTTTCAACTAGAGAGGAATGAGCTTCTTCAAGCTTAGTGTGAGACTTTTGAAGCTTCTTATGGTCTACCTTTAGACTCTCATAAGATGCTCTAAGCTCATCAAGTTCTTGCATAAGGTTTTTCTTTTCCTTAAGCAAGCCCTTGCATTCCTTTCTAGATTCTTTATAATGTTGAGTGCAATCTTCTAGCATAGTGATTAGTTCATCTTTAGTGAATTCTTCTTCATCACTATCACTATCACTATCACTAGCATTATCATGATCACTCTCATTATCGGATGATACCTTAGTGGCCTTAGCCATGAAGCACGATGGAGTGTCGAAGAGGGAGACCTTCTCTTGGATAGCAATGCTAGCATGTCCCTTCTTCTTGCTCTTGTAGTCATCCTCATCATCACTTGAGGAATCATCACTATCCCATGTAGCAACATGAGAATCATTCTTCTTCTTATGAGAACTCTCCTTCTTTTCTTGCTTCTTCTTTTGCTTCTTCCTTTCCTTCTTGATAGCATCTTCATCATCACTATCATAAGGACACTTTGCAATGAGATGGTCCTTGCTATGGCATCTAAAGCATCTCATGGTATGCTCATTCTTCTTAGATGTGTTCTTCTTCCTCCTAGCACGATAGCCCTTCTTTTTCATGAATTTGCCAAATTGCTTGACAAAGAGAGCCATCTTCTCATCAATGTCATCACTATCACAAGAGCTTGAGTCTTCTTCACTTGATGATTCAATCTTGGATTTGCCCTTGGATGTGGTGGCTTTGAATGCCACACTCTTCTTCTTTTCATCATCTTTCTTCTCATTCTCCTTCTTCTTCTTCTTGACCAACTCATCCTTCTCATCATCTTCTCTATATGAATCATCGGTCATCACTTCTTGAAATATTTGTTGAGGAGTTGAATCCTTCAATGTTGTCCTCACTAGCACGGTGATCAATGTATCAAACCTCTTGGGCAAGCTTCTCAAGAACTTCATAGAGAATTGGTTGTCCTTAACTTCCTCACCAAGTGCCTTGAGCTCATTGACAATGACTTGCAATCTATGAAACATCTCCGGTACACTCTCATCATCTTGCATCTTGAAGCTTGAAAATTTTTCTTGCAAGATATATGCTTTAGCGGTCTTTGTGCCTTTGGTGCCCTCAAATGTTTCTTCTAGCTTGGCCCATGCATCATGTGCAACTTCTATGTTCTTCACTTGCTCAAATGTCTTGTCATCTAATGCCTCATGAAGAGCACTAATGGCAATATCATTGCATTGGAGCTTCTTCTCTTCCACCGGTGTAGGTGCCTCCGGATTAGCAACCTCAAATTTTGTTTCGGTGACCTTCCACACTTCTCTATTGATTGACTTGAGGTGTGCGGTCATCTTAACCTTCCAATATGCATAATTTGTGCCATCAAAGTGAGGTGCCTTCTTTGTGTTGTTGATGTGCAAACTTATTTGAGCCATTTCTTCTTCACCGTAGGTTGTTAAGCCTCAAATAAACGGTGCCTCAGCTCCGATACCACTTGTAAGGTCCAAATAGGCTAGAGGGGGGGGTGAATAGCCTAATAAAAACTTCTACACAAATTACTTAACCACAAGTTAGTACGAAAGGTGGCGAAGCACAAAGCACTAGCTCTAACTAATTAAGCAAGCCACCTACACAAGTCTAGTACAAGGCTATCCACTAAACACAACAACAACAAGATAGATACAAGAAGTAAATCGAGAGAAGAGCTTCGAGTGATTATACCGCCGTGTAGAGGTGAGGAGTACCAATCAATCAATCACACAAGAGAAATCCTCGGGAAGAGAGAGACACAAGAATTTATCCCGAGGTTCACTTGCTTCCCGGCAAGCTACTCCTCGTTGTGGCGATGCACCCACTTGTCGGTTCACGAGCTAATCAACTATCAAGAGTTGAGCCCTCGGCGGGCGCCGCACAACCGCACACAAGATGGGGATCCTCCAAGCCACGAGCTCCACTAGAGTATCCAATTC